>OZ025243.1:42955969-43103469 GCA_964019155.1 Osedax fenrisi
CTACTACTACTATTACTACTACTACTACTACTACTACTACTACTACTACTACTACTACTACTACTATCAATCAATCAATCAACGATTTATTTAGACACTGCATTATAATGCGTGATGCATTCTCTCAAGTGTATAACAAAAACACATGGAATATAATAATAGAAATATAAACGAGTAATGATAAAAAAAAATAAAAAAAACATAAATTTAACGAAGATTGGTCTTCTCTTTTGAAATAAGATACTTTTGTAGGGCGGTTTTGATGGTCTAGTGATTACTTGTAGATCTAATAGTAATTGGTAACGAATTCCAAATTTCAGGCGAGCTGTATAAGAATGCTCTTTTCGACAATATAGAGACGTTTCTAATTTCAAATCTCAGACGATGTTGATCAGTAGTTGAGCGTAGAGACCGTCTAGATCATTTTGAGCGAGTAAATCTCGAAGGTATACAGATGTATTATAGAATAAAGTTTTATGAATTATACATAACAGTTAAAATTTACTTCTATTTATAGTATTTAGAATACCTACATTTAATTGGCGCATGGTAATACTCGAATGATTTTTAAGAGGAAGTTTAAAAATTAATCTAATAGCAGCATGATCAATGCGTTTAATTTTCATTAAAGATTTTTTAGATAAACCAAACAATATCGAGTTACAATATTCAACAGTCGAAAAAACCAGAGATCTAACAATTGACTCGGTTAAGTTTATAGATAAATATTTCCTAATAAATCTAATATTATACAAATGGAAGTTTGCTTTCTTACAAATAGAATAAATATGCTCATTTAGAGTGAGTTTGTTGTCAATAGTGACGCCAAGGTAGATAATTTTAGATGAAGCCGCGATGATATGATTATCTATATTAATAGATGGAAAGGAAGATACATAAGAAGGAAGATTTAATAATTGAGTCTTAGTCATATTTAGGAGTAGCCTATTAGATATAAGCCACCTGTTGACTAAATTTGCACACGAGGATAGCTCATTGCAACTACTATCTGTATTTGTTATGGAGTAAATCATAATATCATCAGCGTAAAAAATTGTAAACGTAGCGATGAAATTTAAGAGTCTTACAATTATTTATTATATTTTCTATTGGTTGTATATAAATTGAAAAGAGCAAGGGATCTAAGACTGATCCTTGAGGAACACCAAAAAGTAAAGAGCTAGGTTTAGATATAGAATCATTTATCTTAACTGCGGTAGATCAATCAGTGAAGAAAGAAGTCAACCAATTCAGAGCTAAAGATTCAATACCAAGACTAGCTAATCTAAGAGATAAAATATCAAAACTTAAAGTATCAAAAGCTGACGACAAATCTAATAGCAGTAGCTGAATCAGCCTCAATTGCAATAAATATATCATTTAGAATATAATTTATGGCAGTTTCAGTACTATGGTTTGATCTAAACCCACTCTGATATTTGCATGACAGGTTATTAGAATTTATGAAAGTAACCAGTTGTTTTGCAACAATTTTTTCAAAGATTTTAGAAAATATAGATATTTAGATATAGGTCTATAACTAGAAAAATCCTACATTATAAGTAGTATTTTTAAGAATGGGAGAGATGATTCCATGCTTGAGTTCATCAGGGAATATACCGGTATTGAAAGAATTTTCAATAATAGTAGATAGTACAGGCTTAAGATGGCTAGCAATAGATTTAAAAATATCTAATGGAAGGGAATCAAAGGGAGATGAAGATTTGGCAGTATAAATTAAGTTGAATATATCAGGGTTAGGAGGAGTAATGAATTTATTGAGGTATATACCGTTAGGTGTATAAAGGTTAGAATAATCGTTAGTATGATCAACTTGTGGTAATAAAGAAAGTTTACTAAATATTGAATTATAAATTTTTTCGATTTTTAAGGTGAAATAATTATTAAATTTTTGACATAGTAAGTTATCAATAATGTCAGGGAGAGAATTGTTTTTCTTTGATTTCCCCAATAGAGTGTTTGCTAATGAATACAATTTACTTACATTATTTCCATAAGAAATAATTGTATTCTCATAGTAAGAAGATTTAGCTGCATGCACACCTTTTCTAAAAACATGTTTGGACTCTGGAAATCTATTAAATTTGTATGTATCTGATTTTTTAGAAATGTACGCTCGCAACGCC
Source organism: Osedax fenrisi (assembly GCA_964019155.1). Taxonomy (NCBI): domain Eukaryota; kingdom Metazoa; phylum Annelida; class Polychaeta; order Sabellida; family Siboglinidae; genus Osedax; species Osedax fenrisi. The sequence goes on from OZ025243.1 coordinate 42,958,117, forward strand.
TCATTTCCTTCTTTAACATAATGGTGTCATCATTAAACCATTTTGAGTTAAGTTTAGAAGGATTTATAAATTTCGTTTTAATCGGCGCATAATTATCAAGGAGACCACTAAGAATTTGATTTAGGTTATTTAGAGAAACGTTTTTATTTGATAATTCAATAGCAATAAGTAATTCAGAACAAAATGAAGATAATAGGAAGTTTTTTAAGTTTCTATGAGATACTTTTATTTTTCCTGATTTTGGTAAATGATTATTTATAAGAATTTCTGATTCAATTGCAAAGTGGTCAGAGATAAGGTAGTTAATAGGAAATATTTGTATTTTATTATTTAAGAAAGTAGGTACAATTATAAGATCTACTATATTTGTTGATATATGAGTGTTATAAGTTATTAATTGAGTTAGAGAATTTGAGTTCAAGAGATTTAAGAAAGCAATGGCATAAAAATCACTACTCCAAAAATGAAAATTAAAATAACCTAGAATGAAAGTTATTTCTAGGGAAATGGAGGAGATTAGTTCATAGAAAGCATCAAAGAAGAGAGAAGAAGAGATATTTGTGGGAGAATAAATGAGAATGATACGAATATTAGATTGATTAATTTTGAAAGAATTTGTAATACATTCACTAGTATGTAATAGTAGCGATTTGGAGCTAGTGAGTTTTATATTATTTCTAAATAATACCCCTACTCCACCTCCAGAGCGACCATCGGGACGTGGAGAATGGATAAAATCATAATTATTCGACTTTAATTGTACATTAACTGAGCAATCATTATCATAAAACCACGTCTCAGTGATAGCCACGATATCAGGATTTGTATTATTAACAAAGTTATTAATGAAAACTAAATTTGACTTAATAGAGCGAGCATTAATTAAAGACATTTTAATATTAATAGATTTATTAATAAATTTATAGATTAATAGCAACTATAGATTTCAAGCAATGAATGCATTGTGATGACATAATCGAAGTTATATATATGTATTAGATCGGTATATGATAGTACTATGTATACTCATAAAGTATAAAATAAAGATTAACTAAACTTTCAGAAAGAGGAGGTAGTAGCCGACCACATCATAAGCTTGATCCGAAGGAGATCCCCGGATTCAGATCACGAGTCGGCAGAATGATCAATTGTTCCCAATTGGGTTGTAGGATGTACGTCTACCAAAGCAAGGAAACCAGAGGATGATCCTTCAGTCAGGTGATACAGATCATGGTGCACCTTATATCTTGTTATATGCAGTCGTATATGTAGGCGTATACGATCAGGTGTACATGTAGTGCATAGGCTACTACTACTACTACTACTACTACTACTACTACTACTACTACTACTACTACTACTACTACTACTACTACTACTACTACTACTACTACTACTACTACTACTACTACTACTACTACTACTACTACTACTACTACTACTACTACTACTACTACTACTACTACTACTACTACTACTACTACTACTACTACTACTACTACTACTACTACTACTACTACTACTACTACTACTACTACTACTACTACTACTACTACTGCTACTACTACTACTACTACTGCTACTACTACTACTACTACTACTACTACTACTACTACTACTACTACTACTACTACTATTACTACTACTACTACTACTACTACTACTACTACTACTACTACTACTACTACTACTACTACTACTACTACTACTACTACTAAGTAAACGAATAATTACAGTGCCCGAACACTCTCGGTATCTCAGAAACCATAAATCCTACAAAAAATGTGTTATACATAAAGTATTCATAATTATATAAATAGTCTAAAAAAGTATTTTTTATTTTTTAATTATTCAAACTATTTCTGACAGTAAGTTATCGATGTGGTTATGTAGGAGATGTTACTATAACTACTTTGATATATCGTTATATAGCGACATTATTAGTGTATACATAGGGATGTAACGTATGTTATAATTTAGTGGTGTATAAAATACCATTAAGAGCGCTTACTTTCATATATATTATTAACAATCAATAAATATAAATAACATATAAAGTATTCGAATCATATTATTATTATTATCATATCCATAATATATCATATAAATATATATATAATATTAATGAAATAAATAAATGAAATGAATTCTTTTAAAGATATTTAATTTTTATTAACAGAATTTTTTTTTTTTTTCTTCATACCAAGCTTCACTCATACCGGATTGAATAACAAAGGAATTGATATAGATTTGTAAATATATTAAAGTGCATTAATATACACCACTGAACAAGGATATTCTACTGCTTATATCATTACTAATCTAAAATAACTATTTACACACTAATATTGATCCTGAACACATTACCATATGTTATATAATAACATCAAAAATATACCATATATTTTCATATCACAGTATATATGTGATAAAATCATAATATATATATATATATATATATATATATATATATTACTATTATTATTAAAAAATATGTGTAAGTATAAATAATAGAAAATAATTAAATATAAATATAAGATGTCCAAATAAAAAAATATAAAATATAATAGCATAAATAATATAAAAGTATAAAAGTATAAAAGTATAAAAGTATAAAAGTATAAAAGTATAAAAGTATAAAAGTTAAAAAAATATAAAATATAATTGCATAAATAGTATAAATAATATAAAAGTATAAAAGTATAAAACATATAAAATATAATTGCATAAATAGTATAAAAGTATAAAAGTATAAAAGTATAAAAGATATAATATATAAGATATAAGATATAATATCATAGATATTATAAAGGTAAAAAAGTATATAACATAAATAAATATAAAAGTATAAATCATATAAATATATAATTATATATATAAATCTCAAATCTCATTTAATTTTAATATCAGATATGTCACACACTACATAATCACATAACTTCTATATACATATAATATATAATCAGTAGAATATCCTGTTTAGTGTATGTATATCAATGTTATAATGTATATACTAGTCTATATCAATTCCTTTGCTAATCTTATTATTATTTATTCATATGTTGTTACTAATTATATTATCAAACTCATTCATATTATTCACTCGTCATTTCAATCACTCACCTATTCTCATTATTAATAAACTTTTACTCTACTTTAATCTCGTACAACTCATTTTCATCATATTTCTCATTCACACGTTCCACATACATATAGTTCCTCCCCTCATTCATAACCTTTATATTCTCTATATCCATATATCCGCCATTCTTCCTTCTCAATCTCCTCACAACACCGACACACCCCACATATAACACAATCGTAGCCAATACACATATCACAAATATCCGTTTGGCGAGTAAGGTAAATCCTTCCTCCTATATATGGGTATGATGTTATTATGTTTTAGTATAACTAAAGTTAATATTAATTATTAAAATACATAGTTGTATATAATATATATATATATATATATAGGATGGGGATATATATATATATATATATATATATATATATATTCATGTGGAAAGCAAAGGGACGCTAATCCTACGCATTTAAGTCAAGTAATTAAAGAGCAATTAAAGTAGAATTAAGTAATGACTATTAAGTCATATATATATTAGTTGTGCAAATTAAATTTTAACTGTTAGAAATATAAATAGAACATTTAGAATATTCATTAACTTTGAATATTAAAAACTAGTTCCACGTTGAACATCTATATTACGAACTATTATTATTGTATCTAACTTTTATTTACTGTATCGAATATGTTTTTATTGAACTGATTCCTCGTACTTACAAAAATCTGCACTAGATATATTAAATCATATTTACTAAATATATTTATATACAAATTATAGTATATATCATATTAATATTTGTAGGTTAAATAAATATAAACAACCCGACAAAATAATATGTATAAACATTAATTTATAATTCATTTTAATTCTATGAGACCCAGCCGTTTTTAATAAAATGTAAAAATAATGTATATTTAAAAAAAAAAATTACGAACTTTTTTACAAAATGATTATTCGTATTCAAATATTGATAATTATATATTACAAGTTATATTTATTTTATAAATATATAAATTGGATTTGAATTATTATTCGTAATATTATACTTAATTAATTATAATAATTATAATAAATTTTAATTCTAAATAGTAACATATTTCAATAAATAAATACTCCATTAAATATTATAATATACATATATTTTCTAATAGATCAAATGTTTATAACATTCTACATAATAATACACCGACAAAATATTATATATTAATTAATTATTTAATTTATATATTAAATTAATATATTTCTTTAGTTAAAATTAATCGAGTATGTTCATAATAAATATTATATAACTGGGTAGTGTCCGATAATGTATATGCCTCAGCATACTTCTAATATTTCGATAAATACTGCATTTTAAGATCTTATTTTTTTTGAATTAGCTGTAAATCTATAAATATATAGGTCTATAATAATGTAATTCACTTTTATATATTTATGAATAATATTAACGATTTAGTAGGCATCAAAAATCATTAAAAGTCCGGGGTAGTGGACGATAGTATCATAATATGCAATAGGTGTCTGGTAATGTTTTAGTTCTATATTTTTGTTAATTATGTAATATTAAATATTATATTTATGATACATAGGTTACCTACTCACGTTATTTGATTCAATGATTTAATTACATACACAGTGTGTAAGTATATAATTAAATGTACACACTCATTCACCTATATAATTATAAATATATATAATCATTTTTTGTTAAAATTTAACAATAAATGATTAAGTAATAAATTAGAGTAGGTTACTCCCCTTCCACCAAATTAATTAATTATTTAAAAAAAATGTACTTAATGATTACAACTATTCCGTTCTCGGTCAATACTCCGTTCCGTCTCATAATGTTGTATTTCAGCATAATACTCAACATCTAAGATATAAAGACATATTTAAAAAAAGTCTCATGCATTTGATATTACATATATTACATATATAATAATTGTTATTAATATAATTTAAATACTGAGTTTTTTTATTATTCGTTTATAATAACCAAACGAAAAATCATTAAATTATAAACTAAAGTGGATTCATGCTTTCTTGAACTCATAGGGTTAACCCTCTGAAGGGTTTAGTGCAAATAATACCCGTTTGTTAGTAGTGTATGTATATGATAATGATAATTTTCATTATATTAATATTCATTATTAAAATATATTTATAATCATATTAAAATTTATTAATTTCCCTTTAAACTATTGAAACTATTGGAAACTAGTAAGTTAAAACTTAATATTACAAAACATGTTATTTTATATAAAGTAATAAGATAACAAGTGCTAGTGAAAATATACAGAATGAACACGTATTCTTTGAGACCTATCTTATTTTATACATAACGCCGAAATCTGATATTATCCGAAAATTTTGATAAATAATGTTATCAATAATAATACTATATCATATATTTATATATTAATAAAAAAATTAAAATAATATTTTTTAATTAATCACATATCTTTATTTATAAACCATTTAGAATTGTATCAATCATAGTAATGTAATTATTTTGTATTTCGAACATTATATTAACATATAGGGGAAGTCTCTAATTACTGACCCCCTCTCGTATCTCAGTAACTATAAGGTATATAAAAAAATGATATATTAATATAATTAGTAATTTAATGGTAAATATGAATAAGTATGTTGTTTTAAAAAATATTCAATTCTTCAATTATATTTGATAAAATGTAATATTCTGGTTTACTTTTTAAATATTTGAATAATAACTTGTTTAAATAATTGTAAAAACTTGTTTACTTAAAAGAAAACATAATTCTATGTATAATATTGTAGATAAATTCTAAGTTTATAATCATAATATAATAATTTAATTTTAATAAGTATTTTAAAAGATATATTGATTATATAACCCCATATTATTTTCCGATTATCGACCCACTAAATAACCCTAATACCTACCCCAAGTGATTTATAATACCCAATCAAAATAGATCCGTGTTTTACTCCGGGTTTTACTTTAATATATGTCATAAGTTGTGTATGTATCATTGATATAAGATAAGAATTCATGATTCCAGTAGATTATATATATATATATATATATATATACATTAATTACAAAATAAATATTAAATAATAAAGTACAATATTTTAATATAATAAATATAAAGTTTATATATACATTTAATATTAATATTATAACATAAATTCAATAAAACATAAATTTCGTACGTTCTAAATTTATTAAATATATTTCCTATCTGCTATTTGTATTGGATATTATAATACAACATCACTTATTTCTATCACTCGTATTTTGTGGGGTTTTTAATTTGAGAAAGTGGTCGTTATTACTCACATTAGAGTTGATTGGATACATACATGTATCTCATTACCAGAACAACGTTTATTAGTGTCAATACAATTATATAAACAATATAAAATAGAAAAATTCATTAAGGCCATAATATTACTATAATTATAAAATTGTAAAACAATATATTTAATATTGAATAAGTTATTATAAATAGTCATTTATGGTCGAGCATCGCTAGTTGGAGAATATCCTCTATACAATTTTGTTAGGTGTTTTATACATTCAAAACTTCATTCTAACCTCTTCAATCGATATTCAACATATTATACTGACGGCTAAGTCTAGTTCCCAAAATGACGTACTACCTCTAGTTGTTACGAACATTCTATATGACCAACTATGTATCATATTTAAAGATATTATCAATCTATCGCTCTCCACGGGTGATATTCCCCCCCCCCCCCAATTAAACACTCAACTATAACCCATATATTGAAATAACTAACAGTTGACCAAGCTATACTTTCCAACTACCTGCCAATTTCTCAACAACCTATACTCGCCAAACTACTTTACAATATAATATTACGTAAATTTTACCTTTCATTGACTTACGGTAAAACTCCTCGCGCACTAACTTATTCTCTCTAGAATAAATTATTGTAACACATTTCTCATTGGTACAAAAACTTCCTCTATTACTAAACTAGACCGAATTATTAACAGATCATTACGAGCCATCTACCAACTAAAACTACTGACTATACTATCTATGTGACTAACCTGCGACTACAACTTAAGTGGCTTACTACAACTCAGAAAATTAACTACAAAACACTGACTCTTCGCCATAAAATATTGATAACCACCGAACCCACTCCAATATTTGACGACTTTATATATAGTAATAACACCTGTCTATATTTAATTAAATAAATAGTTAAATGGTCGTCCTATTTATTGTACTAATATAATATGCACATAAATATAATATTCTACTATATATGTCTATTAATTTTGTATCTCTATTTTGATGTATTAGTAAAAATATATAAATAATACAATCGACTTATTATATATTAATTTAAGTATATTATAGTATGATATATTATGGTACACCTCCTCGTTATTTATATATGTTCCCATTACAAGATTACGCTATCTACCTATTATATCCTATAGGATATAATAGGTATACCCTACTAAAATTAATTAGTGAGAATAATATCCTGATACAATATGTATATGTATTATTAAATTTCTATATTTAATATATCATATACTTTTAGATTATAAGTTCATAAAAGAGTAATCATTATATAAATGTAGCCACGCCCCTAATTGTGTGCAACTAATTATTGCTGTAACGACATGTTCTGTGATGTCCCGATAATATTTAAATACGTATATTGTACTATATTAAATAGTTATATAATTATATATATATATATATATATATATATATATTATATAGTATGTTATATTAATATATAATTAACATATAAATAACATATAGGAATATATACATTAAAACTAACGCCAAACAACTCCATATCCATTGAATCATCAACGCCTCCCAATTTGATATACAATATTACTATAGCCAATATAAAGTATGTTACTAGTACTTTATTAGCCATAATTACACTATAGATATAAACGTTGTATGATATACGATGTTTATAAATAAAGAACTAATAAATATAAGTTTATTTATATTTATGTAAAAAATAAATTTTTACAAAATTAAATTGTTCACGAATTTATTTAATATTAATTTATATTTCATTATTTATTTAAAAGTTGATGTCAGAAAACTATATTATGTACCAGCATATAACAGAATAACATATAAATACACATTATAATATATTTCCAAATGAATTTCGTGATGTTGTCTATGATCTAAGTATATCAAATATAGTATCTCCTCTTATCATCAGGTGATATTGTTTATCATTTCAATGATCCTAAATGTAATGAACTATATTTAATTAATTACTCATTTCTCTGTATTCATTTCCTACACACCTAGGACACCCCTAACAAGCTTGTTATCGGTACTAATTATATCATGCGTTACTATTAACTGCATACTGATTACTACCTATATATATAGGTAGTTGCTGTATCCAAAGTATACCTATTTAATGACCACTTTTGATCTATTTTGGTACTTACTATTCATTTTCACCTAACCATGTATATTTTTAATCATCCATTCTGTTGAAAATATGAATATACTTGTGACAAAAGTATGTATCAATTATCCTATTGTGTAGGATATATGAGTTTCACTTGAACTGTAAAACAAATGTAATACAAACTTATCTTATCATTATTGGAATTATCCTTATCCTATATAGGTATTATCCTTATCCTACCTATAATACTTTTAATATAAAATTTCCACGTGATTTTGAATATCTAATAACATTTAGATAGTTTTGATATAGGTTCATTATACAAATATATGTTATAAAATATATGTGTATATGTTCTTATAAGAACGATTATGTTAAATTTTACATTATAATAAATAGGTACCTACTCTGAAAGTGTATAATTAACGTTTACTTTTTAATGTTCACCTACCAGACTCTCCTGGACTCGTGGTATAAACTATAGTCTATGCAGCGTATATGCTATTTAATATTATATATATATATATATATATATATATATATATATATATATATATTCACGCATTCCCTAATACTGCAATAGCGGGAGAGCAGGTGTCGACTTATGAAATAGTATTCACGAGATAGAAAATCAGGGGTACCGAAATTAATTAAATTTTAAAATCGAAATGTTCGTATTAGTGGTAAAACCATGTATTCGCATATATTAGCTGATTTATCGTGTATTAAAGGATTTAGCTTTTTTACACTGTATTCGTAAAACATCGAAATCAACATTTCAGTTGCAATATTTCAATATTTTATATACATATTTTAATATAGTTTAGAATGTTCAATAACAATTAAATATTAAATGTAAACTTTTCTTATGAATATGTATACATATTCAATTATAATTATAATTATATATGTTTACAAATTTGATTGATTGGTATAAATATGCTGGTGTTCTTAGCACCATGGTAGATACTAATTACTTTTCTCTCTAATATTAGCTAGAATTAGCGATTTTCCTAATAATCGATAATTTTTCATTAATATTAATTTTCTTTGAAATATATACATATAAATAAGTTAACAACTATGTTAGTTATATTTCATCTATGTAAATTGTTTTTATAACTATCACAGTTTTCCGAATATTTATCAAAAAAGAAAATTGTTTGATAAATGGTCCCAATCATGTAATTTCTTCTATGGATCGCGTAATAAAGATCCAACTGGTGATTGACTATCAGTGCACTCTCCTAAAAAGTATTCTTTTCAACTTCTCGGTGCTAGATCAGTACGAAATAAAGTTGATTTGATTACACAATTAATTATTGATTCTAATTGTTCTATATCTGCTATTACTGAGACTTAGCTAACTATAGTAGCTAATCAATATATTGATGATTCAGCTCTAACTTCCCAACTGACCCCCGATGGTTTTAAAGTATTGCTTTCTAATAAGTATACATCACATCGTCATGTGGCCTAGCTCTGTTATTCTCATCGGAACTTAAGCTTATTTCGTCATCTACCCCATGTTTCTCTTCATATGAAATTATGATCTTAATATTCAGTTTCTTTCATTATTTACCATTGTAATTTTTCTTATCTACCGTCCAACTTAATCTAGCCATTGGAGTTTATTAGATGATCTATCTTCTATTTTTTAATCTTTCACATCAGTTAACACAGTTATTCTTGGTGATTTTAATATTCAAATTATTAATTAAAATCATGCTTCCTTACCTCTGAATAAACTGTAGAGTATTCCCTGACGCAACATGTTAGCTTTACTACTAACACTAATCGTAACAATATTGAGTTTTTTTTATATTTAGCTGATTCTAAATTAATTTCATATCCCACTCACAGTTCTCTAATATCTGATCACTTTGCAATATTATTTGATTTGAACGTGCCAGTGATAAATATTAATTGGCTTTCTAGATCGTTTCGAAAAATCTCCTGTATTGACAAACCAATGTTTGTTTACTCTGTATTCCGTCAACTTAACAATATTATATCTTCTGAATTTTCTACACTTTTTGATTCTTATAATTTGGCATTATCTCATTCGTTTGATATTTTTGTATCCTCCATTACTTTTGTCAACCGAATTTATTATATGTTTCCCTGGTTTAATATTGAGCTTGTTAACCTAAGGAAACTACTTCGTAGACAACAACATAAATATGCCTCTTCTAAACTTGAATCTGATCTTATTTCCTTTAATGTTTTCGATCGCTTTACAAAAAAAAACTTCTCTCTGCCAAATCAATATACTTCACTTATGTGCTCGGTAGTTATGGAATATCTTCTAAGAAAGCTTATAAATTATATTTCACCTTATAAGGTCAAACCCAGATAATATATCTTCCTAACCAACCTGATTTAGTTCTGTATTTTATTTTTTGCCAATTTCTTCCAACAAAAAATTTCTAGCATTATTAATGTACTTCCAAACATCAACTCGGCACGACTCAGTCTTAATTTAACAACCACTCAGAATCACTGTTCATTTTTTTCGCTTCCCACACATGACATTGTACTCTCCTTGATGACATACTTGAAAACCAATTCCCCCTTGATCCTATTCCACTCAATCTACTTTCATAGATCTCTTATTATCTATTGTTCCACTTTAAATGAAATATTCATAGATTATTCCGATTTTTAAAAAACTACTCTTGACCAATCAAATGTATAAAGTTATCGTCCAATATCCCAGTTATCATCCATATCTAAAACTCATTAAAAAGTTGTGTCCACTCAACTTATTAATTACAGTATGTCCAATGCTATTGTTGGTAAATATCAAAGTGCGTATCTTCCTCATCGTAGTACCGAAACTGCCCTTACTTTGATCATTAATGATATTATCATATATCTTGATAATAAATCCTCATGATATCTCATACAACTATTCTAGTGCGTTTGATACTCTCGATCACAATATTCTTTCTAAAAGGGAGAGCGGGGCAGTTTGACTATAGGGGCAGGTTAACCTCAATTGACCAATCTAAATTATTTCTGGTCAAGGTCAATTCCACAGTTGGTTTATGTATTTTGTTTCATCTAGATGAATATTAACTCCTCATTGTATCCTCCTTATTTTAACATACATGGTGTTCCACGATGCTCTGTATTGGCCCTATATTGTATATTATTTATATTCTTCCTATAAAATCAATTTTTCACAAATATCCTATTATTAACTATTATCTTTATGCCGATGATCTTCAGATATATAGCCATTTCCTAATTTTAGTGATTCTGGTATTATTCAAATAACTATGTTTAATTGTATTACTGATCTCACACATTTGTTCTCTCATAACTCCATTTCCTTAAATATGACTTAAACTAATACTATCATATTCTCAAGACCCAGTTCTCCTCTATCAATCACTCATATTTTATTACTATCTCTTCCAACTTCTCAATCTATAACTATAATTGGTTTTACTCTAACCTCTCACCTATAGTCTATAGACTAATCTCCACACATTAATAATATTATACGCACTACTAACTATTTTCTATATAATATTAGAAAATCTCGTAATAAGCTTACCTTTGCCATGACTACATTTTTAATTCACTAGCTAGTATTTAGTAGAATTATCTAATGATATTATTATACGTTATATGTTAACCTGATCCTATTGATTTATTTTATTTTATTATATTCATATAAAGTTATGTTTATATAGTGTATAATATACACATACAGTGTTTTTTATGTATTTCATATTTATACCCGATGTAATTCACATTGTGGTTCAATATAAGTAATAGAGTATACTAATATACTCTAGTATACTCTAATATATTATATACATATATATATATATATAAATATATATATATATATATATATATATATATATATATATATATATATATATATATATATATATACTCTAATAGTAGTAGTATTATTACCAGTATATTATTACCTATACTAGTTTATATTCATTACATTTTAGTATTATCATTTTGTGGGGCCTTGCCCCCCCCTGGTATAAATGTCTGGCTACGGGCTTGCTCTCGGTATCTCAGTAACCATAAATCCTACAAAAAAATGTTAATGAATAAAATATTCATAATTATATAAATAGTCTAAAAAAGTTTTTTAATTTTTTAATTATCCAAAATATTGCTGATATATCCAATAAACTGATTTTTGTATTATGTTTTTAAATTTATGAAATATAAATTTATGATTATAATATAGTATCTATGTATAGGTAATGTATTTATATATTACATTTATATATACATAATTAATAAAATAAATTAGTAGATTTAATTCCATTCAATTAATTGTAATATATAAATATTAATTTGGTTTTATAATCAATTAGTGTGTCTCATCTAAGAATATGCAATCACGCGTCAATCATTATCTTAAAAGATAAACACACCTCCTACGACATACACAAATTCCGAGTACTGCCACGGCTGTTAATCACTAGGAATGTAAATGATGCCAAGCTTTTGATGCCGAGCCGAGACTATTGGTTTTTGATGCCGAGCCGAGACTTTCATTTTCTGAAAAAAAAAACGAGCCCAGGCCGTGCCGAGACTCTAGCCAAGAGATCCCGAGCCGAGCCGAGATTCTAACAAAACGAGCCCGAGCCGAGTTGAGACTTTAGGTAACTGAGACTGAGACTGCATCATGCTTTAGATTTGAGCATCATTTACATCACTAGTAATCACCCAATATTAAAATATAGAATATTATAATATTTAACTTTGTACAAACCTCCACGTGCCAAGGTATAATCAAAAATGAAATAATATTATTAAATCTAATATAATTCAAATTATAATATTGTACAGTTCATTGGTCCAACCAATTATATTAAAATAACACTAAATAAAAAAACACAAAAATCAATATATACGAAATCAACATTTATACTTAGTACATAATACACAACAAGAAAATAACTAATTAAAAATATATAATTTAATATAAATATATATAATATAATATAATATATAATATAAACTTATAAACAACTACATTAAAAATATATAAGACGTTAGTCTGCTACATAAAAAAAAGTATGATAATAACAAATTATCAAATATGATATTTACATCATATAAGAAGTTCAAATGAAACAATTTTCTACCAATAGGTTAATTCTACCTATAGGTATACTTGAATGCATAGAGAACGAAGTGATTCGCTTCGTTCTCTATGCTTGAATGTACTACCTATAAGTATACTTGATAATGAAAATGATAATTATATAAAAAAGATAAATGTATAAATATATATTTCTAATTATATTATATACATAATTAATATATATATAATATAAATAATAATACCATTTATTAGATGAATTGAAGTTTTTTTCGGCTCGTTTTCTAATTTATAGTTACATAATTTTTCCTCAAAAGGGCTTCAAAATAATATATTATATTTTCTGTTGTTGTCGCTTGTTAGAATATAAATAAATATATAGGTGTTAATTGTTAATTGACTGATTCATTGTCATATAATTGTAAACGATGTCAACATCGATATCGATTATATTATATAAGGAGAGAAACACTAATGTATACGTGACATAACTAATTATTCTATTAATATTTTACTAATTCTAAAATGTAGGAATTTATTATTGCTATCATTTTATATAATTGATAATTATTAATTTACATACATTAGTTTTCTTATCGGAGAAATTTAGGTTATCATCGAAAATAAAACCAGGGTTTTTAACATTATTTCAATGAACAATTGTAATAGAATCAATGAAAACCGAAGGGAAAACTATTGATGTTCTAGATATATTTAGAATTTGAGTTTTTTCCTCTTTATATATAAAGAGGCTCGGTATCATGGAATTTCTGTGTGTAACTGAAATACAACATGTTCTATTATTGCCGTACGTAAAACATAATTTCGCATGAAAATACCGTGACGTGATAATCATTCAGCACGTATCAGAAATTAATTAATAAATCAGATTATTCATTATTACAAATATATTATACTAACTTATATAAATATCATTGGAATTTATTATCCATGTATGAATATATAAAATATATGGTAGGCTATTCAAATATAGAAATTATTTTATGAATATACCTGTATTTAATTGAAACTAATTATACCTGATAGAAAAGCTTCTCAAAACTTAAACTGGTAAAGAATTTCTTGAAGTCTGGAAACATTATCTTTGGAATCAAATCTACTTAATAAAATTGATACTGAATATATTCTTAATCGTTATGTAGATAAAATATTTAAATATACATATATACATTCTATTTTAACTAATGTATAACTTATAAAATATTATATTTCAATGATTTTAAAACCTGCTTCATAATTTCTATTTCTAAAAAATTATATTGTTGTATTTAAAAACTAATATATATATTCATGTATCTATAAGTTCGTATACAAATATTGTCTACATTATTTATATTAATTTAATTTATACATTATTTTTTGAACACTCCACAATTGTGTATAATTTATTGTTTAATTTATATATATTGTGTATTGGATTAGATGTTTTATTAATTAATCTAATTTGTTGTTGTTGTTATATACATATTTTATTAAGATTACTCTCATAATTTATTCCCCAGATTATCAGACAATAAATATAGTTTAGATACATATACTATTAGAGCATTATATAGTAATAATAAGGTATCAATTAAAAAGGATTTTTTTTAAATATATATATATATATATATATTAATGTAGCTATTTTTATTTTAAGTTCTATATATTAGTTATTACTTGAATGAACATATTACTATATTATAGAATCCTATTGTGTCACATAATTTGTTCACATAATTTAATATTTAATTATATTATGTTTGCTGCTATTCCATATTCAATAACATCCATGTTTTATAGGAGTTACAATCAATAATGGAAAAGAAGAAACATCCAAAATTAATAGATAACACATATACATGTTGCGTACAAATTTCAATTTTGTAAAGTATAAAAAGTGCAAATAATTACATATGAATATATAAATTAATAGTATATATATATTTTACTACAGTAGTTGCATATAATATCGCCTATCCTAGTCGCGTCTGGTTATTATTTCTATAAAATATGCTGTACCATGATGTTATAAGAATCTACCATTTGCCATATCCCATAGAAACCACTTAGGTATATGTATATTAGTCTCATAGCAATGACTAACTGATGAATACTCACTTACGTTAATAAATTGCCGCTCACTACGATGTAATATTGATATCATTCTTAGATATTTAATTGATAATGATATTCATATCGCGGAATTTACTGAAACATGGCTAAATGATGACGATCACCATATATTATCTCTACTAAATCAGTTCTCATTTTCTGGCCATTGCTATACCTATTTTGCATCAAATAGAATCTCATCAAATAGACTCCCAGTAAACCAAAATCAGATAATGTTGGATAATGTCAGATAAATCACAGATAATTTGAGAAAATGTGTCCAACTCAATAAATACAGATAATAGTGAGATATTTTGAGAAAAATTATCTATAAAGTTAGATAATATGAGAAAAGTTATCCAACTTAATAAATACAGATAATAGTGAGATATTTTGAGAAAAATTATCTATAAAGTTAGATAATTTGAGAAAAGTTATCCAACTCAATAAATACAGATAATAATGAGATATTTTGAGAAAAATTATCTATAAAGTTAGATAATTTGAGAAAATTTGTCCAACTCAATAAATACAGATAATAGTGAGATATTTTGAGAAAAATTATATATAAAGTTAGATAATATGAGAAAAGTTATCCAACTCAATAAATACAGATAATAGTGAGATATTTTGAGAAAAATTATCTATAAAGTTAGATCATTTGAGAAAATGTGTCCAACTCAATAAATACAGATAATAGTGAGATATTTTGAGAAAAATTATATATAAAGTTAGATAATTTGAGAAAATTTGTCCAACTCAATAAATACAGATAATAGTGAGATATTTTGAGAAAAATTATCTATAAAGTTAGATAATTTGAGAAAATGTGTCCAACTCAATAAATACAGATAATAGTGAGATATTTTGAGAAAAATTATCCATAAAGTTAGATAATTTGAGAAAATTTGTCCAACTCAATAAATACAGATAATAGTGAGATATTTTGAGAACAATTATATATAAAGTTAGATAAATATGCATAATATTTACACTGAGATAATTGTGAGATATTTTGAGAAAAATTCTCTTGTTATGATAATATTAGGGAGGGGGTAGCTACTAGTGTTCTAGGACACTTTTATCAAATTACAAAAAGTCTACCAATGACGTGTTTTGAGTATCGTGCCCAGCTCTGCATGCATAGAGGTATATCTATCAAACTTAAGTATTGTTATTCAGAATATAAAGTTAAGTTAAGATATACTATTTAGTTGACTTTATCAAAATGAATAATATATACTAAATTTATCTCCATACTATTATTTATATACTAAATCTATCTGGTATACCTATCAATAAAATATTTTTTAAATAATACCGTGTTAAATGATATCAATATGATCAATAAGCATACATTAACATATTTATTTAATAACTCTTATTAACTTTGCTTAATTTATCAAATATATATTATAAGTATCTATTCATAACTATATAATGTAAGCATTGATTATATATATATATTACAAAAATTAATAATAACTATATATAATATAATATTATACAAAGTATTGTAGTGATGGGTGATAACGGTATAGTTTATATATATATATTATATAATAAATCAAACATAGCTCATATACACATTTATTAAATATAAAATTATAAAAATAGATAGAGTAAATATATATATGTAATATTCATATTGTTTTATAAATATATAGACATTATTTTATATAGTAGATATGTACTTCAAATAACTATAAATTTTAAAATATTATCAAGGAAATTATTATCCTTGATATTATATTTGACATATGTAAATATCACGTGAGCTATTTATTTTATAATTCACTGTGAAAATTGTCATGTTGTTTTTTATATTATACGATATAATTAATTTTACAGAACATATTTCAAATATTTCTCAATGATATTTGTAGATCAATGTAGATAAAATATAATAGAACATTAATTAGTAAGTATTTGTATCCAATTCTATATATATATATTTAATATATCACATATTATTTTCAATAATTATAATTATAATTTAGAAGATACGCTTAAAAATAACTTGTTTACTTATAAAAATAAATATTAAATTAAAATTAACTAATTGATAATAATTAATTATATATGTTATATATGTATATATATATATATATTAATTATCATTTGCTTTACAATTATAACAATATGTAGAATAATGAGTAAAAGATCAAGAGTTCTGTACATGGTCAAAAGCTTCGCGATTTTAACGCCCATAAAATTGTTTATTCGAATTAGTGAATTTACAATCATTGTAACAATGGCGTATGATTGTTTGTACAAACATTAATATTTTTAGTTTTAGTTATTTTCACTTGTTTGGCTTGCTTTGGTCAGGTTTAGTTTTAATATTGCTTTATATTGCTATTATATATATATATGGTAATCAAAGATTTTCCGAAGGAAAGATATAACACTTACGCGAAATCGTGTAATTCGAATTTGTATACAAAATACCCTGGTGCCACCTATAGCGGGTTACTTTTAGGAACTATATGTTGTTTATAATGTAAATTCGTATTTAACTATACACTTTTAAAATGTTAATTAATATGCTTTAAATTAATATTTATATAATGAAAACTAAGTGTTCATTACTGATATATAACAAATATGATATTTATGTTTTAAATGCTATAAGTATATATTTAGTAAGTAAAAGTTAATTTATATTGCATGTAATTTAATAGAGCAATGAAAACATTGTTGTATGCAAACAGAGCCGAACCTAAATCTATTTCAGTGATTTCGATACTACTGCTAGCAGCGGTTGGAGATATTACTAAATTACGTTGCATGCATAGGAAGTGTTATATCTTTGCTTCGCAAAATCTTTGTGGTAATGATAAGCCGTTGAATGTATGATAGTCTATACATAGATATGCCCTAATTATAATGGTCAATCATAAGCTATTGTAAATTCACTAATTCGAATAAACAAGTTTGCGGGTGTTCAAATCACGCATCAATCGCGAAGCTTGTGACCATAATCCAATAATTCCGTCACAGCGTATGCTGGATTTCTTGAAGATAAAGGTAAACTATATTTAAAATATATATTAACTACCTTTAACTTAAAAACATTTCTTATATTTATACATAGAATCTACAGAATCAGTAATTCTTCAGGCACATAAAAAAAATAAATCATTAAAAGATGTTCCAGATTTGAGTACGGACGAAGATATTGGTTATTCATTTATTTTAATATATTTAATTTATTTATAATAAAATCAATTATTTTAGAAAGCAATGAATCTAGTTTATAAATGGCTATCAAAAACAACAAGAATATAAATCGTCTATATCTACAACAGTTGGAACGACTACAACAACCAGAACATCAATTACTACAACAACATCAATTACATCAATAATTCAATATTATTATAAAAAGCCCTTTTTAGGGCTACTAAAATGTATATGAGTTTTATAAATTTTTAGATAATTTATCTCAAATTATCTTATATAGTAGAAAATGTATCTCAATTTATACAGATAATATCTGACAATTATTAGATACATTATCTAGCTTATAGATAATGTATCTCAATTTATACAGATAATATCTGACAATTATTAGATAAATTATCTAGCTTATAGATAATGTATCTCAATTTATACAGATAATATCTGACAATTGTTAGATATTTTATCTAGCTTAGAGATAATTTATCTCAAATTCTACAGATAATATCTGACAATTTTCAGATAAATTATCTCAAATTCTACAGATAATATCTGGAAATTGTTAGATAAATTATTTAGCTTATATATAATTTATCTCAAATTCTAGAGATAATATTTGACAATTTTCATATAAATTATCTCAAATTCTACAGATAATATCTGGCAATTTTTAGATAAATTATCCCATATGGTGGAAAATTTATCTCAAAATAGACAGCTAATAGCTAGTGAAGTGTCGTAATTTTAGCCAGCAATTCACTGGATAAAAAGTAGATATTAGCTGGCAATTATCTGATTTTGGTTTACTGTGTATACTACTTTTTTTGATGAGTTTTCTAACTTTCTTATTGATATAAATATATCAAATTCTATTATTGTAGGTGATTTTAATTTTCATTATTGTTCATCTTTATTTCCTCATACAGAATTCAAATCTCTTATATATACTCTCTCATTGAAGCAGCATGTTGACTTTTCTACTCATATACAAGAAATTGTTTAGATTTAATTTTAACACATGAAGATAGTTCCATAGTCAAATTTACTGTTATCTCGGATCTCATTACGGATCATTTTGCAATTATTTGTAAGTTGAAAATGTTCAAAGTGGATGCAAGTAGTTCTATTGTTTACTATAGAAATATTAAATCTATTGACTTAGATTTGTTTATTTCAGTTATATCCGAAAATATATCAATACATGATAATATAGATATCAGTTACTTAAATGATACGTTATTAAAGGTTTTAGATACTTTTGCTCCTTTAAAAAAATCTAATTTTTTCCCTCACCCATCTTCTCCTTGGTATAATTCTACATTATCTAATTTAAAAAGAAATTTAAGAAAAATGGAGAAAATATATCTACATGAACCAAATTCGATACATTTTCATGAATTTAAGAATATGCGATTGGTGTATAAGAAATCATTACTATCTGCCAAAACTAGTTATTTTCAGGATAAAATATTAAATTGTGGAAATGATTCTAAAAAAATGTTTTCGTTTGTTAGTTCTCTCTATAATAATTGTCCTAAATCTTTACCAACACATACTGATAAGGATCTTTGCAATTTTTTTTCTGATTTTTATATAAATAAGTTATCTGATATTTGCTCCACCATTTCTAATAAGTTATTAGTATTAGATATATCATATGATCTAAACTCTGTGAATTATTCTTCCGTTAACAATTTTTAATCTTTTTGTTCAGTTACAAATGTTGATATATATAATGTAATCATTACTTTAAAATCTTCATCTCCTCTTGATCCTCTTCCTATTTCCTTATTTCATAATCTTGCTTCTTTTCTAACACCTTTTATATCTACGATTGTTAACCGTTCTCTTAGAACTGGGAAAATACCTGATATTTTAAAATATGCAGTAGTTTTAACTCTTCTTAAAAAGCATAATCTTGATAAAGAAATATTATCTAATTATAGACCTATATCACAATTACCATTTATTAGTAAAATTATGGAAAAAATTGTGGCTAAGCAATTAAATAATTATTTATTACATTTTAATATCTTAGATCCCAAACAGAGTGGTTTCAGAAAATTTCATAGTACAGAATCTACTTTACTTTCTATCACTGATGATATTTTATGGACTTTAGATAATAACAAAAATATACAATTGTTACTTCTCGATCTATCATCAGCATTTGATACTATTAAACATGATTTACTAATAGATCGTTTAAAAATGATCGGGATATCTGATACTGTTTTATTATGGTTTACATCGTATCTGCAAAATAGATATTTTTCTATAAAAATCAACAATGAATATTCATCTAAAAAATTGCTCAGTCATGGTGTACCACAAGGTTCAGTACTTGGTCCTATATTATTTTCAATTTATCTGTTACCCTTGATTGACATTTTCAACCAGTTTCCTGATATTAATTATCATCTTTACGCGGATGATTTACAAATTTATACTGAACTTCCTTTACATGCTCTTCCTTCTGATAATTATTCTTTGATGAATTGTTTAAACACTTTAAATACTTGGTTTTTACAAAATAATCTAATGTTAAATATGTCTAAAACTTCTCTTATTAATTTTTCTCGTGTTACTTCCATTTTTCCTCCAGTAAATGTTGATGGACAAATTATTTCGCCTACAAATTCTGTTAAAAATCTTGGTTTTGTTTTTGATAGTAAGCTAAATTTTATCGACCAGATCTCTAGTGTATGTCGATCATCTTTCTTCAATTTACATAAAATAAAAACAATTAGAAATTATGTTCCTGATAACATTTGTAAGCTCCTTATTGAATCTACAGTACTATCTCGTATAGAGTACTGTAATTCTTTATATCACGGACTTCCTTTATTTTCTACAAATTGTTTAAATAGAGTTATACGGTCATCTGTACGCTTACTATATCGCATACAATTGTCTAATCATGCATGCACTTCTGATAAATTGTACTCTATGAAATGGTTATCAGTTAAACAGCGTTCTATATATAAAATTATAATGATTGTATATAAATGCCTATATCTTAAATCACCTAAATATTTGAAAGATTTGCTGATTTACCGCACTAAGTCGAGAACATCTAGGTCGTCTTTCAGCTAGGTACTTCAGTACCACGAGTTCAGGCTGGCTAGACATGGGAAAAGATGTTTTCGGCATTCGGCAGCCGTACTTTGGAATGGTCTACCTCGAGAATTAAGAATGGTTTCATCTTTAGAACGTTTCAAAAGCAAAGTTAAAGATTTTATTATTGGTAATTTTTAATATTCGTATATATTTGTTATATTTTTTTATTTTTTTGTTCACGTTTATTATTCTAACAATCCTATTTTTTTCTACTTATATATTATTTTATCGCTTATTTATTATTATTATTTTTTTTGTTGCTAAAACACAAATGAGAACAATCGTTATATTTGTGTCTAAATAAATCATCTATCTATCTATCTATCTATATGTGAACCATGCATCAGATGCCTTCTCATTAAATAAATAGGTAACTATAGTAACTGATATAACATATAATATAAATAATAATCAATAGTATACAAATTTAAAAATATATATTTTAATTATTATTTAGATACTCACCTTACAATGTTACCATTACTGAACTTTTTAGTTATTCTTTAATAAATCTTAAGATGTATATTCTTAATAGTAACTATATATATAATATTATAAGTAGACCTTTATACTGAGTGACTGATTGATTAACCTCTTGAATCAACTTGCACGTACAATATACGTGTTCTCGTACACTGTTAAAAACAACCCTTTAGTTTTCGCTGAATAAACCTTTAGTTGGTAGTATAAATATATTGGTTAACCATAGTTTTTTTTTATAAACTAACATTAAATTCAGATAATAAATCCTATACGATTTAGGCCTTTAAAATACATTCAATATTTCATTAAATGGAATAAATATTAAACATATTAATACATATAAATATATTGGTATCACTATTGGCAAATAGCTTACCCGTGAACAACATGTAGTATCAATTAAACACGTAACTATTAGTAAATCATTATAGTTATAACTATAGCTATAGCAATAATGTATATAGTCTAAGACATAAGTTTAATATACACGCATTGTTATTATTGTCAAATGAATTATTTTAGCTAGAATTTCATAGTATGATTCCTACTGAGTGGCTAAATATAAATCTACTATGAAATCATTTGTTTATAAAATAAAGTGTTATCATGTACATTATATATATAATAATAAAAATTATCTAAATAATAAAAAGTTTACATTTAAGGTTTATTTGACATTTACATTTTAGCTTTATTGGTGGTATTAATATTATAACGCACGCGATTTTTATGAAAATCAGAATATTTCATACGCCGCGCGCTGATTGGTTATAGGGTGTCCGTATTAAGACATCTAGGGTGTCCGTATTAGGGACATATATGACCTCTAGATATATGCTTATAACTTTATAAATATTCGATATTTTATTTTTATATATATCATTTTAGAATACTTTATTTTTTAATAATATAGTGTTATTGTGTTATTTTTATATCGATACATTTGTATATTATTGAGAAGGTTTTAAGTTGACAATTTTTTTCAAAAAATTTTAAAACGTAATAACAAAATTAGTTTATTAGATATATCAGCAATATTTTGAATAATTAAAAAATAAAAAATACTTTTTGTGACTATTTATATAATTATGAATATTTTATACGTTAAATATTTTTTGTAGGATTAATGGTTTCTGAGATACCGAGGGTGTCCGTATTCAAGCACTGTCTGTATTCGGTTACTTATTCGGTTATAACCTATAGGTTCAAATCATAATGGAAATTATGTGGGTATATATTACCTACTATAATTAGTATCGAAATATTATCCTTTTTTTCTATACATATAGACAAATATGCTGTTAAAGGTTTGTATATTAGTAAATTTATATAAATATAAAATATATGTATATATTTTCAAAATTATATTAAATTGTCTTTAATTTATAAATATGTATATGAAATCTAACTAATAAAATTCTAACAGGTAAAGGATATATTAATTACTTATGTAAAACTATATGTGATGAAATAATTATAATACTTACTGATCAAGTTAAATCAACTATAATAAAATAAATTAATAATACAATATATTTCAGTATATCAGTTGACTCCAGGCCTGATATTTCCCATATTGATAAACTGACAATACTAGTTAGAGATTTAAAAGATTATAGCATATTGGACAGAATCATTACATCTGTAGAAATACATTCCCACACTGGTTTAGATTTGAAAAATGTATTATTGAAATTATTCAATAAATTTAGGATAAATATAAATAATTGTGGTGGAAAAATATACGATAATGCCAGTGACATGTCTGCAAGATACAATAGGATGAAATACAATATACAACATCATAATCCATTAGCAATGTGGATAATAATATAGAGTGGAGACATCGACAACTGTATCATCATATTTTACATTTATGTAAAGAATTTATAATTTCATCAGTAAACCTAAAAGATGGAATGTATTAGTTCAATGTTAAAGGAAGCTGGACACGTTGTAATAAAGAGATTGTGCGGTACACGATGGGCTTTACTGTCAATAATTCACATACCATTGCAACAAGCGCACTTTCAGATGGATATGCATTCGTCGTAGATGTAATAATATAGATGAAAACATATAATCTAACGTTATTACTAATTGAGGTGAATTATCTATATAAGTGAATGATAGAATTTGAAACTTTATTGTATGTCAAATTTGGTAGGCTTTGCTATGTAGAATAAATGTAGTAAACAAAATAGTTCAGTATAATTCAATCGAGTTGATGGTAACCGTCAATAATTTAGTAGCTATATCAAATTACATAGAAGAAAAAATAAACAATTATGAGGAATTCATATGTATGGCTGAACATAATAGAACCTATACGAATTAATGAAAATTGCAAATAAAAACTAAGATGATGAACCATTGAATCCTAATGATAATATTACACCTAAAGAACAAGTTCAAAGTGAATGTTTTTTTACCTATATTTGACAACTTAATTGTTAAGTATATATAGTATTAGATTACCTATATATATTTATAATGATTATTTTAGATAAAATATATTTATATATTTAATATAATTATAATTAATATTTAATATCTAGTCGCATTAAAGAAGAGGATTCATTCATATGATGAAATGGCTAAACTTTTCGGATTTCTAGGCAATCTGAGGACCATTAGCGTATCAGAAATAATGACTACCTGTAAACTTCTCATAGAGGACTATTCTGCGAATATCAATGATGAATTAATAAACGAGACTATACATTTATCTAAATATTTTATCGAATTGATGTTTATCCAAATATTGAAATTGTATACAAGATATATCTGCCTATAATGGTGTCGAACAGGACATGTGAAAGCAATTTTTCTAAACTTAAATTAGTACAACATTATTTAAGAAATGTGCTTATCAAGAATAATTTTCAGGATTAGAATTATTATAATTCTCAATTTTTTTAAAATAATAGATCAAGAAAGCATAATTAATATTTGTTCAAAAAATAAAACTCGCAAAATAAATATTTATTTAAGAAATTATTTTGTATTCCATATAATTATAATCAAAACTATAGTTTATATATATATATATACCTTTATAAAATATAAAAAAGTATAACTATATATACGTGCTTAAACCATACAGATTTAAGTTCTAATTAGGTTTGCACCAGGCCCATACTTTACTTAATCTGGCACCGCTACTACAACTACTACTACTACCACTACAACTACTACTACTACTACTACTACTACTACTACTACTACTACTACCACTACCACTACTACTACTACCACTACCACTACTACTACTACTACTACTACTACTACTACCACTACCACTACTACTACTACTACTACTACCACTACCACTACTACTACTACTACTACTACTACTACTACTACCACTACTACCACTACCACTACTATTACTACTACTACTACTACTACCACTACCACTACTACTACTACTACTACTACTACCACTACCACTACTACTACTACTACTACAACTACTACTACTACTACTACTACTACTACTACTACTACTACTACTACTACTACTAGTACTGCCACTACTACTACTACTACTACTACTACTACTACTACTACTACTACTACTACTACTACTACTACTACTACTACTACTACTACTACTACTACTACTACTACTACTACTACTACTACTACTACTACTACTACTACTAATACTACCACTACAAACTACTACTACTACTACTACTACTACTACTACTACTACTAATACTAATACTACCACTACTACTACTACTACTACTACTACTACTACTCATACTCATACTACTACTCATACTACTACTACTACTACTACTACTACTACTCATACTACTACTACTACTACTACTACTACTACTACTACTACTCATACTACTACTACTACTACTACTACTACTACTACTACTACTACTACTACTACTACTACTACTACTACTACTACTACTACTACTAAGTAACCGAATACGGACACTCTCGGTATCTCAGAAACCATAAATCTTACACAAAAAATGTTTAATACATACAATATTCATAATTATATAAATAGTCTAAAAAAGTATTTTTAATTTTGTAATTATTCAAATATTTCTGACAGTAAGTTATCGATGTGGTTATGTATGAAATGTTACTATAACTACTTTATAGCTATATAGAGACATTATTACTATATAAATAGGGATGTAACGTATGTTATACTGCAGTGGTGTATATAAAAGTGTACCATTAAGAGCGCTTACTTTCATATATATTATTAATAATCAATTAATATAAATAACAAATAAAGTAGTCGAATCATATTATTATTATTATTATTATTATTATTATTATTATCATATCCATAATATATCATATAAATATATATATATATATATATAATATTAATTAAATAAATAAATGAAAGGAATTCCTTTAAAGATATTTAATTTTTATTAGAATTTTTTTAATTATAATTTTTCTTCATACATAGCTTCACTCATACCGGATTGAATAACAAAGGAATTGATATAGATTTGTAAATATATTAAAGAGCATTAATATACATCACTAAACAAGGATATTCTACTGTTTGTATCATTACTAATCTTAAATAACTATTTACACACTAATATTGATCCTGGACACATTATACCATATGTTATATAATAACATCAAAAATATACCATATATTTTCATATCACAGAATATATATGATAAAATCATAATATATATATAACTATTATTATTAAAAAATATGTGTAAGATGTAAATATAAGATGTCCGAATAAAAAAATATAAAATATAATAGTATAAATAGTATAAAAGTATAAAAGTATAAAAGTATAAAAGTATAAAAGTATAAAAGTATAAAAGTATAAAAGTATAAAAGTATAAAAGTATAAAACATATAAAATATAATTGCATAAATCGTATAAAAGTATAAAAGTATAAAAGTATAAAATATAATATCATAGATATTATAAAGGTAAAAAAGTATAAAACATAATTAAATATAAAAGTATAAAATCATATAAATATATAATTATATATATAAATCTCAAATCTCATATAATTTTAATATCAGATATTTCACACACTATATAATCACATAACTTCCATATTCATATAATATATAATCAGTAGAATATCCTGTTTAGTGTATGTATATCAATGTTATCAATTTATATACTAGTCTATATCAATTCCTTTGTTAATCTTATTATTTATTCAAATGTTGTTACTGATTATATTATTAAACTCATTCATATTATTCACTCGTCATTTCATTCACTCACCTATTCTCATTATTAATAAACTTTTACTCCACTTTAATCTCGTACAACTCATTTTCATCATATTTCTCATTCACACGTTCCACATACATATAGTTCCTCCCCTCATTCATACCCTTTATATTCTCTATATCCATATATCCGCCATTCTTCCTATTACTCAGTCTTCTCGCAAATCCCACACAAACCACATACAACATCACCGTAGCCAATACACATATCACAAATATACGTTTTGCGAGTAAGGTGAATCCTTCCTCCTATATATGGGTATGATGTTATTATGTTTTAGTATAATTAAAGTTAATATTAATTATTAAAATACATAGTTGTATATATATATTATATAGGATGGTAATATATATATATTCATGTGGAAAGCAAAGGGACGCTAATCCTACGCATTTAAGTCAAGTAATTAAAGAGTAATTAAATTAGAATTAAGTAATGACTATTAAGTCATATATATATATTAGTTGTGCAAATTAACTTTTAACTGTTAGAAATATAAATAGAACATTTAGAATATTCATTAACTTTGAATATTAAAAACTAGTTCCACGTTGAACACCTATATTACGAACTATTATTATTGTATCTAACTTTTATTTACTATATCGAATATGTTTTTATTGAACTGATTCCTCGTACTTACAAAAATCTGCACTAGATATATTATATCATATTTACTAAATATATTTATATACAAATTATAGTATATATCATATTAATATTTGTAGGTTAAATAAATATAAACAACTCGACAAAATAATATATATAAACATTAATTTATAATTCATTTTAATTCTATGAGACCCAGCCGTTTTTAATAAAATGTAAAAATAATGTATATTTAAAAAAAAGTGTACGAACTTTTTTACAAAATGATTATTCGTATTCAAATATTGATAATTATATATTACAAGTTATATTTATTTTATAAATATATAAAGTGGATTTTAATTATTATTAGTAATATTATACTTAATTAATTATAATAATTATAATACATTTTAATTCTAAATAGTAACATATTTCAATAAATAGGGGAAAGTCTCCGATTACCGACCCCTAAATGATTATTTGTAATAACTTATTCAATATTAAATATATTTATTTGAAATTTTGTAATTGGGGTAATATTATGGCAATGAATAATGTGGCTATTTTAAATTTTTGATATAATTATATTTACAAGAATAAAAAGGGGGGTCGGTAATCGGATACATGTACCTAATACCGTCCCCTTCTCCTATTACCGACCCCCTAAAATAATCGTGATATAAATAATTGTAGTATTATAATATCCAATACAAATAGTAGATATACATAAATATAATTAATTATAACACTCACGCAATTTATTTTGTATTGAATTTATGTTTTAATAGTAATATTAAATTTAAATGTAAACTTTATAGTAATTATTTTAAAATAGTGTATATTATTATTTAATATTTATTTATTAATCAGTATGTATATAATCAACTGGAATAATGAATCCTGAATATATATCAATGATAAACAAACAACTTACGACATATTTGAAAGTAAAATACGGATCTATTTTGATTGGATATTATAAATCACATGGGGTCGGTATTAGGGTAATTTAGGGGGTCGGTAATAAGAAAATCATATGGGTTGATATAATTAAGATATATTGGTTAATAGTTATTCAAATTAAATTATTTTTATAATAATTATAAACATTTTATTGATCTACAATATTATGCGCAGTATTAAGTTTTCTTTTAAATAATAAAGTATTTACAATGATTTAAAAAAAGTTATTATTCAAATATTTAAAAAGTAAAAACAGAATATTACATTTTATCAAATGACAATTGTAGGATTAAATATTTTTTTAAACAAAATACTTATTCATATTTATCATTAAATTACTAACAGTTCATGTATATATTATTTTTGATATCTCTTATAGTTACTGAGATACGATAGGGGGTCGGTATTAGGAGGGGGTCATTATTAGGCATCAAATATCATTAAAAGTCCGGGGTAGTGGCCGATAGTATCATAATATGCAATAGGTGTCTCGTAATGTATTAGTTCTATATTTTTTTTAATTATGTAATATTAAATATTATATTTAAGTAATAAATTAGAGTAGGTTACTTCCCTTCCACCTAATTAATTAATTATTTAAAAAAAGATGTACTTAATGATTACCACTATTCCGTTCTCGGTCACTACTCCATTCCGTCTCATAATGGTGTATTTTAACATAATACTCAACATCTAAGATATAAATAAATATATTACATATATATATTACATATATTACATATATAATAATTTTTAATATAATTAAAATACTGAGTTTTTTTAAATATTCGTTTATAATAACCAAACGAAAAATAATTAAATTATAAAACTAAAGTGCGATTAATTCTTTCTTGAACTCAGAGGGTTAACCCTCTGAAAGGTTTAGTAACAATACTACCCATTTGTTAGTAGTATATGTATATGATAATCACAATTTTCATTATATTAATATTCATTATTAAAATATATTTATAATCATATTAAAACTCATTAATTTCCCTTTAAACTATTGAAACTATTGGAAACTAGTAAGTTAAAACTTAATATTACAAAACATGTTACTTTATATAAAGGCATATGTCATAAAGTCATATGACAACAAATGCTAGTGAAAATGTACAGAATGAACACGAATTTTAATTGTAGAAGGTAGTCGTTATTACACATATGCGAGTTGATTGGATAAATGCATGTATCTCATTACCAGAACACTTTTATTTACTGTATTATTGTCAATACAATTATATAAACAATATAAAATGCATTAAGGCCATCATATTACTATAATTATAAAATTGTAAAACCATATATTGAATATTTAATAAGTTATTACAAGTAGTCATTTATGGTCGACCATCGCTAGTTAGAGAATATCCCATATACAATTTTGTTAGGTATTGTATACATTCAAAACTTCATTCTAACTTCTTCAATCGATATTCAACATATTATACTGACAGCTAAGTCTAGTTCCCAAAATGACGTACTACCTCTAGTTGTTACGAACATTCTATATGACCAACTATGCATCATATTTAAAGATATTATCAATCTATCGCTCTCCACGGGTGATATTCCCCCCCCCCCAAATTAAACACTCAACTATAACCCATATATTGAAATAACTAACAGTTGACCAAGCTATACTTTCCAACTACCTGCCAATTTCTCAACAACCTCTACTCGCCAAACTACTTGAAAAAACTGTACTACCAACTCATACACTATTAAACCGTTTCAACATCCTTGATCCGAGACAACATGCATTTAGACCCAACCACAGTATGGAAATTGCCATAATACAGCTCCTGGATAACCTTCTAGTATAAGCTGATAATTAATTACCAATCCAAGCAATCTTCCTTGACCTTTCCTCGGCATTCGATACCCTTGACCACGATATCCTTTTAACCCGACTAATAAAAATAAGAATTACCGGAACTGTGCTAAAATGGATCTCTAACTTTATTCGTGATCGCTACTTTTCGGTCAAAATTCATGACAAATGTTCATCATCCCGCAAACTGTATTATGGTGTTCCTCAAGGTTCTATCCTCTCACCCAACATCTTGGCTATTTACCTAATACCCCTCTTAAGTATACTAAATAACTTCCCCAATGTTCACTATAGTGTATACACACTCTACGCCAACGACATTAAATTATACTACAAACCACAAACTCTACTGAATTACAACTCTGCATTGATACTATTCATAACTGGCTAAAATATAACCACTTGCATCTTAACGTTACTAAAATTAACACACCAACATTAATGCTAACTCCAACTTAGACAATTTTACAATACTATATATCGACTCTTAACCACACACTCCTTCTTCTACCGTTAAATATATTGGGAGTACCATCAACCCTACATTAGACTCTGATGATCATATCACCTCATCAATAAATACGACCTCGCACTTTCAATTAACGCAAATTAACTACAAAACACTGACTCTTCGCCATAAAATATTGATAACCATCGAACCCACTCCAATATTTGACGACTTTATATATAGTAATAACACCTGTCTATATTTAATTAAATACATAGTTAAATGGTCGTCCTATTTATTGTACTAATATAATATGCACATACATATAATATTCTACTATATATGTCTATTAATTTTGTATCTCTATGTTGATGTATCAGTAAAAATATATAAATAATACAATCGACTTATTATATATTAATTTAAGTATATTATAGTATGATATATTATGGTACACCTCCTCATTATTTATATATGTTCCCATTACAAGATTACGCTATCTACCTATTATATCCTATAGGATATAATAGGTATACCCTACTAAAATTAATTAGTGAGAATAATATCCTGATACAATATGTATATGTATTATTAAATTTCTATATTTAATATATCACATAATTTTAGATTATAAGTTCATAAAAGAGTAATCATTATATAAATGTAGCCACGCCCCTAATTGTGTGCAACTAATTATTGCTGTAACGACATGTTCTGTGATTTCCCGATAATATTTAAATACGTATATTGTACTATATTAAATAGTTATATATATATATATATATTATATAGTATGTTATATTAATATATAATTAACATATAAATAACATATAGGAATATATACATTAAAACTAACGCCAAACAACTCCATATCCATTGAATCATCAACGCCTCCCAATTTTATATACAATATGACTATAGCCAATAGAAAGTATGTTACTAGTACTTTATTAGCCATAATTACACTATAGATATAAACGTTGTATGATATACGATGTTTATAAATAAAGAACTAATAAATATAAGTTTATTTATATTTATAAAAAAAATAAATTTTTACAAAATTAAATTGTTCACGAATTTATTTAATATTAATTTATATTTCATTATTTATTTAAAAGTTGATGTCAGAAAACTATATTATGTACCAGCATATAACATCAAAACATATAAATACACATTATAATATATTTCCAAATTAATTTCGTGATGTTTTCTATGATCTAAGTATATCAAATATAGTATCTCCTCTTATCATCAGGTGATATTTTTTATCATTTCAATGATCCTAAATGTAATGAACTATATTTAATTAATTACTCCTTTCTCAGTATTCATTTCCTACACACCTAGGGCACACCTAACAAGCTTGTTATCAGTACTAATTATATCATGCGTTACTATTAACTGTATACTGATTACTACCTATATATATATAGGTAGTTGCTGTATCCAAAGTATACCTATTTAATGACCACTTTTGATCTCTTTTGGTACTTACTATTCATTTTTACCTAACCATGTATATTTTTAATCATCGATTCAGTTGAAAATATGAATATACTTCATATAAGAACTTCAAATGAAACAATTGTCTACCAATAGATTAATTCTACCTATATGTATACTTGAATGTACTACCTATAAGTATACTTGATAATGACAATGATAATTATATAAAAAATATAAGTGAATAAATATATATTTCTAATTATATTATATACATAATTAATTTATATAATATAAATAATAATAATATTTATTATATGAATTGAAGTTTTTTTCGGCTCGTTTTCTAATTTATAGTTACATAATTTTTCCTCAAAAGGGCTTCAAAATAATATATTATATTTTCTGTTGTTGTCGCTTGTTAGAATATATATAAATATATAGGTGTTAATTGTTAATTGACTGATTCATTGTCATATAATTGTACACGATGTCAAAATCGATATCGATTATATTAGATAAGAAGAGAAACACTAATGTATACGTGACATAACTAATTATTCTATTAACATTTTAGTAATTCTAAAAGGTAGGAATTTATTATTGCTATCATTTTATATAATTGATAATTATTAATTATAATTAGTTGATTTACATACATTAGTTATCTGATTGTAGAAATGTAGGTTATCATCGAAAATAAAACCAGGGATAGGATATACATATTCAATGAACAATTGTAATAGAATCAATGATAACAATAAGGAAAACTGATGATGTTCTAGATATATTTAGAAGTTGAGTTTTTCCCCTTTATATATAGAGGCGTGGTGTCACGGAATGTCTGTGTGAAACCTAAATACAACATTTTCTATTGCTGCACGACGTGCACGTTAAACTTAGTTTCGCATGGCAATACCATGCTACGATAATCATTCAGAACGTATAAGATATATATATATATATATATATATATATATATATCTTCTGATATCAGAAATTAATTAGTAAATGAGATTATTCATTATTAAAAATATATTATACTATCATGATATAAATATCAAATGAATTTGTTATCCATATATGAATATATAAAATATATGGTAGACTATTCAAATATAGAAAAACAAAATTCTGTATATACCTGTATTTAATTGAAATTATTTATACCTAATAGAAAAGCTTCTAAAGACTTAAACTGGTAAAGAATTTCTGGAAGTCTGGAATCATTATCTTTAGATTCAAAACTATAGTTTTAACTTAATGAAATTGATACTGAATATATTATTAATCATTTGTATACAATTCTCTATAGAGAGATAAGTCTAGTAAAATAAATATTTAAATATACATATATAAATTCTATTTTTAACTAATGTATAACTTATAAAATAGTATATTTCAATGATTTTAAAACCTGCTTCATAATTTCTATTTCTAAAAAATTATATTGTTGTATTTAAAAACTAATTTATATATTCATGTATCTATAAGTTCGTATACAAATATTACCAACATTATTTATATTACTTTAAGTTATAAATGATTTTTTTAACATCCCACAATTGTTTGTAATTTATTGTTTGATTTATTTGTTTATGTATACTATAAATGCATTTAATTCTTATGTAAACATTTATTTTGCATTCAAATTTATTTATTATTTGCATTGGTAAGTTTTTATTAAATGTATTATGCATAACATTAAGAGATACATAATTAATTAAATCATATATATTTTATATTTTAAATTTGTTATATAACAAATCAGTGTTATGTTCAATTTATATATATTGTGTATTGGATTAGATGTTTTATTAATTAATCTAATTTGTTGTTGTTGTATACATATTTTATTAAGATTACTCTCATAATTTATTCCCCAGATTATCAGACAATAAATATTGTTTAGATACATATACAATTAGAGCATTATATAGTAATAAGGTATCAATTAAAAATGATTTTTTTTAAATATATATATATATATATATATATATTAATTTAGCTATTTTTATTTTAAGTTCTATATATTAGTTATTACTTGAATGAAACTATTAATATATTATAGAATCCTTATGTGTCACATAATTTTTTCTAGGGGCCCATAGTAGGCCCATACTATGTTTAAACCAGCCCTGAATACTACTACTACTAATATCACTACCTCAACATTTAAAATAGTTAATTCTATATATGTATTAAAACGAATAACGCTCAATATCTATCATGTATTCATGTATTTATTTTATAATATGATGATTAATTAATAACATATATAAATATATATTGTCATAAGGTCAGGTGCGCTTATTTTTAATTGTAATGTAATAGATAGGTAAAAATGGTCTACTAAAAAGCATTTTTTTTAAATTAAAAAAAATTAGCATTGAAATATATTATCGATCTAATAAACCTAACTACGACATTTTATATGATCAAAATAAAATGAGATATTAGAATTTTAAAAATAAATTATGTAAATATTTATTTTTAATTTAATTTTAATGTTTAATTTTACTACAGAAATAAATAAATAATTAAATTCATAAAATGAAGTTAGGTTTTAGTTATAAGTATAGAATATAATGGAAAACAAATTTAGTTTAAATATTTAAAATTAAAACGAGAGTAGAACTTTAAATATTTAGAATTTGAAAAAAAAATTAAATTGAGAAATAAATGGTTAAATGATAAATAATGATAAATTATATATTTATATGATATTATATATATGCTAATATTATTTTTATATAACTACAATATCATATGATGACATTAATCTATAAAATTTAATTATAAAAAACATTTAAAAAGATATATTCATGCTTTAGAAGTTATATATACATATATACATATATGATCAAATACTTATTTGATCTAATTACTAATATTTATAATTAATTAACAATTGTTATTAGAGAAATTGAATAATTGTTAATATATTAGTAGATATCTTATTTATCGAGTCTATATATATATATATATTAATTTATATTATAATTATATATATTAAATAAAATTACAAGTATACTTGCATTGAAATATAAATAAATAAATATACTCATTAAACTATTAATATGCTTCATGATGATATACAGAGTCCCATTTCATAGTTTTTTTGTACTTTTTCTATTCAGAAAAGTAACCGACTATTCTCGTATTTTCTACTGTTTCAATATATAAATTGAATCTTTGATTTCATTATGTTTGCTGGTATTCGATATTCAATAACATCCATGTTTTATAGGAGTTAAAATCAATAATGGAAAAGAAGAAACATTCCAAATGAATAGATCCATAAAATGTTGCGTACAAATTTCAATTTTGTAAAGTATAAATAGTGCATATAGTGTCCTAATTAAATATGAATATAAATTAATAGTGTATATATATATATTTGACTACAGTAGTTGCATATTATTATCGCCTATCCTAGTCGCGTCTGATTATTATTTTATAAAATATACTGTACAATGATGTTATAAGAATTCACCATTTCCAATATCCCACCATAACCACTTAGGTATAGATAGATAGATAGATATAGTTTATTGTTTAAAACAAACAAAATGACATAAAACAATAATAATAATAAAAAAACAAATAACGAATATAAACGAATATATATAATGATTTATAAATGCCATGTTACATATGGTTAAGATATAAAATTAACAAATGATATAATAAAAATAATAATAAAAAGGGGAATTATTCAAATGCAAGCACTTACTCACCGTATCAACTTTAGGGAAAGGGGTCCTCAATCCCTATGCCTTGGGGGTACAAACTTGACCCAAGAGTTTGTCCACTGACACCCGTAATACCCGATAAATAATGATAAAGAGAATGCAACCGAATAAATTAACCCCATAAAACTAAAAATAAAATAATATAATAATTGAATAATAAAAATTAATAAAATAAAATAAAATTTAAAAATTAATACAATGAATTATCAAGCCTTGTAATAAATTGATTGACCGAAGTTGCTGAACACGTATAATTAGATAGCAAATTCCAAGGAGTTGAAATACGATTACTAAAATAATTCAGAGTAACATTAGTCTTGCATTTGTCTTTTCGAACTTTAATGTAAGGACCTCGACTTCTTGATGAATACGTTTCAAGTAGCCCCGATCAATCAACATCAACTATACCATTTATAATTTTATAGTCAAGAATCAGATCAGCCCGTAACCTGCGTTGAGATAATGAAGTTAACTTTAAAAATAATAACCTATTTTCATAATTTGTATATGGTATACCACATCTATAGAAAAGCCTTTTAGTGAATGTCCTTTGGACTTTTTCAATTTTATTTTTTAGGCCTACATATATATTAGAAGGGTTCCAAATACAAGAATTATATTCTAATAAAGGTCTAACATATGTTATAAAGGCTTTTGTTAGGTAACAATAGTCATTAATAATAAAGCATCTAAATATAATATTCAGAATATTAAAAGCTTTACTGCACATTTGGTTTATATGAGTGTCAAATGTCAGTTTAGTGTTAAAAATTATTCCAAGATCTTTAAACTCTGTTAGACTATTTAATTGAATATTATTTATAGTATACGAATGTGTATTGATATTCCTAAATGTCATAATTGAACATTTTTGAATGGCAAGTTCAAGGTCCCATTTACACATCCAGGATGATAGTTCAAATAGCCCGGATTGCAGAACCTTCCGATCATCTATAGATTTATAGATAATTGATATTTTAGCATCATCTGCAAAAAGTGAGGTAATTATTTGTGGTTTAAAAATAGTAGGTCGATCATTTATATAAATCAGAAAGAGGAGAGGACCTATCACAGAACCCTGTGGTACTCCTGAAGTTACATTAGTAAAATCACTATATTGATCATTAACCTTAACTCTTTGTAACCTATTTTTGAGATATGATTCAAACCACGAATACACATTCCCACATATACCAAGATTATATATCTTATGTAATAATTTAGTATGTGATACCTTGTCAAATGCTTTTGCCATATCAATATAAGCAACATCAGCGAACATATGACTATTCATTGACCTCATAATGTTCCTATAGAATTCAATTAGTTGTAATTGGGTAGATTTCCCCGAAAGAAAACCATACTGTTCAGAACATATGAGGCCGTTGGATCTTAAATAGTAAGATAAATAATAGCTTAATATTTTTTCATAGAGAATGAGCGTTGATGATAGTATACTAATTGGTCTATAATTTGATGGTAGTGTTGAGTCGCCTTTTTTATATAAAGCTGTAATATTAGTTTTTTTCCAAATTAATGGGCATATCCCATCATTCGGAATTCTGGTGAAAACAATTGATAATGGATAACATAATTCAAATGAAAGATTTTTTAGTAAACCCTTTGATAAACCATCAGGTGAAACATTAAATTTGTTTGGTAATAAACATGCACGTTTTCTCACTATTTCTGGTGTAATTGGGTATTTATCAAAAGTTAATGTAGGTGTTAATTTGGAAGGTTTCCTGAATGAATGAATAATGCCTGTGGATGGGATTGTAAATATGGATGAGAATTGATCAGAAAGACATCTAGCCTTATCAATATCAGTTAAATTAATCTTAGAGGGATCATAAATACATTTTAATGGGGATATAGTATTAGTTTTATGCAACTGTTTATTAACATAATTAAAAAAAGAAGATTTTTTACCCGATGTTAAAATACGTTGCTCATTATCCAAATTTACAGAATGAATAGTTTCCGAGCATTTCTTTTGACAATCACGCCATTGTTTATGTGTAAACTGGTCTTTAACATTTGTATGTAACTTCCGACATTTATTCAGAAGAATTTTGATATTTAATGGATATTTATAAATCCTTTTTTTTGAAATAGGGGTATGTTTAATACAAATATCAATTACAATGCTTATTAATGTATTAATTGCTACATCACAGTTTATACATTTAGAAAGGATATTTTTCCAATCAAGATTAATTAATTCAAATTTAATATTAAAGAAATTAGCTTTTTATTAAAATTAAGTGTAGGGACACTAGTAATTTGATTATTTATAAATGATTGAGATTCAGGTTTCAAAATATTACAGATAATTGATAAATGATCACTTATATGCTTATCATATTCTAATGGGTTAGTATAATCTATAGAAGACAATAAATTGTTATTATTAGTTAAAATTAAATCGAGCATATTGCCAGATCTAGTATTAAAATTAACCAGTTGTAATAATGCTGACTCTTGAATTGTTCTATAAAAAGCGTCTTCAGATTGTGTATTCGTACTTCCGGATAACCAATTTATACCCGGGAAGTTAAAATCACCAAACATAATGCATGAATCGGGACTGTTACATATATTTTTAATAATAGTGCATAACTTGATTGTATCGTCAAAATCCATGCTATAGCTATAGGGGGACGATATATTACAACAAATCTATAATGAAATATTTTAATACATAACAGTTCAATATTATTAACAGAGAATTCATTTAAGCATATTAGGTATATGTATATTTAGGTATATGTATATTAGTCTCATATGAACCTTGCATTGGATGCCTTCTCATTAAATAAGTATAGTAACTTATATAAAATATAATATAAATAATAAACAATAGTAATTTAATAAACAAATTTAAAAATATATATTTTAATTATTATTTGTAACTCACCTTACCATGTTACCATTATGTAACTTATAGGTTATTCTGTAATGAGTCTTAAGATGTATATTCTTAATAGTAACTATATATATATATATAATATTATAAGTAGACCTTTTGAGACCAAGTGACTGATTGATTAACCTCTTGAATCAACTTGCACGTACAATATACGTGTTCTCATACACTGTTAAAAATAACCCTTTAGTTTTCGCTGAATAAACCTTTAGTTCGTGGTCCGCTGGGTGAAGGGTTTTCGACCATTTAGTAAAATCTTTAGTAAAACATGAATGGTTTTACTACATAGAGAACCAAAGGGTTTTATTCTTATTTGAACTAAATGTTTTTGATAGAATATTAACTAAAAGGTTTTGAACTTATTTTAACTAAAGGTTTTTCATATTAAATAAATTAAATGGTTTTAATATATTGGTGAATACAAATCTCAAATTATATTTAATTCAAATAGCTATGATATATATATATATATATATATATATATTGTAATTATAACTAATTATTTTCATAAATATAACTGTATAATTTAAACAAATACAGCATTAATTAAGCTGTAATCGTTTCCTGACAATAAGTAAACTCTATTCTAATCTTAGCGAACATAATATATTAAAATAACATCCGTGATAAAAAATAAATAATTGTATTTTAAATAATATTTATATGTGAAATTATACTGTTATGAAAAAATACAATTTAAAACAAAATATATATTTGCATATGAAATTAATAATATGTAAATATAGAACAATATTTGTAACTTATAAAGTATATATTAATTAATTTTACTTACAAAATATTTTTTACATATTTACAAAAACTTAAAATATCAAAAATATATTTGGTTTTAATTATATATTAACTAATAGATTAAATGACAATTTTCTCTAAAACTAGAGGGTATAACTAAAGGGT
Organism: Osedax fenrisi; assembly: GCA_964019155.1. Lineage (NCBI taxonomy): Eukaryota > Metazoa > Annelida > Polychaeta > Sabellida > Siboglinidae > Osedax > Osedax fenrisi. Next base: position 42,998,792 of record OZ025243.1, read on the forward strand.
TCGAAACCCTTTAGTTAGTATTTAATAAAAAGTATAGGGTTATAAACCTTTAGTTATTATTTAATAAAAAGTATTGTTTCAAAAACCTTTTATTTGTAATTTACTAAGAAGGTATAGGTTTACCAAAACCATTTAGCTTTAATGAACTATATTTTTTTTTAAATATAAAATCATTTACTCGTATTTAAAGAAAATGAGTTATTTGTTATAGTCATTATTTTTAACAGTAAAGGATAAACTGTATCCTTTATGTTACTTCATCACTTTTATTTTTACTGTTGTTCCACATATTACTTCCAACTACATCACATTGTACAGAGTAACACTGTGCATAATACAATCGTCAGATAATAATTCAAATATATCATTGTCTATATGCCTTATATATTTTTCTAATGAAATATTAATATCAATATATCAAAATATATTAGAATAGATTTTGAAAATTTATATTCAACTTTAGATGCATATTAAATATATATAAAATATTATAGTTTAATTTACTTATAAATAATACTAACTCAAGCCACATTTATATATTTTTCTATGTATAATGAATACTTCTTTCTTGAAGAAATTAATTTTGTAGTTGATTGTAGTATAATTATATAGTATAATTAAAAATAATATATAATTATTTACAATAAAATATATAGTAAATTCCATATTGAGATATAGTTGTATAAATCATAATAAAGCAATACTTATTTATATAATAGTTATTGACCTTAAGGTATCACGTTATGAGCTTTTTTTAAAGCTTGTATTTTGTAATAATAGATCGTTTTATATTCCAATTTGTTGACATATTTATTATAACATATTTAACTTACAAAATCTATATTATTATCAACAATATTTTTTTTAATTTAATATCTAAAATATAGGAGCCATTAATATTTGTAATGCAAATTTATTTAAATTAAGTTTTTATAATTCTTCTCATACTATAAGAAATAAAAAGAGATGGTTTGGTTTTACTATTTATAGTATATATACTACAGCGCTGTAGGGTGTCGGTATTAAGACATCTAGAGTGTTCGTATTAGGGACATATATTACCTCTTTTATACCAGATATATGCTTATAACTTTATAAATATTTGATAACAAATATAGAAATTATATATATATAATTTTAGAATAATTTATTTTATATAATATAGTGTTATATCGATACATTTGTATATTATTGAGAAGGTTTAAGTTGACAATTATTTTCATAAATTTTAAAACGTAATAAAAAAATTAGTTTATTGGATATCAGCAATATTTTGAATAATTAAAAAATAAAAAATACGTTTTGTGACTATTTATATAATTATGAATATTTTATATATGATGATAATGATGATGATGATAATCATCTTCATATTTTATTATACACATAGACTATGTGACATAGTAGGCCTATAACAGCGTGTGATATTCTCAAATATGTATATGTTATGTATATTTTAGGAAAAATAAACAATATTGTGAGATATTTTGAACAGTGAATATATTACATAATTCTCCAACTTCAATCTACTCAGAAATACTAACATATCTTTCCAGAAACCTTACGAAGAATTAAGTGTACTTAAAACAATGCCTACTGATCTAGTACATTACATAGTCACCTACTATTCTTGTCTATTGAACATATCGTCTATATATACTGCTCAATTCAATCATATTGTCTGTTATTCAACCTACTATAGTATACTTACTTCATATTGCGATCTTACAACTGCATATACGAAGATAGAAGATACACTTACTAGCACAGCTACTAAAATAATTGGAAAATACCGAAAGAAAAAACAACCATGGATGACTAACTACATACTCGACCTATTAGATAAAATAAGAACTCTTAAATCAGCTAAGAAAGGAAAACCCGAACTTAATGATAAATATAGAGAAATTAACATAGAAATTCGCAATTTAATAATAAGAACGAAAGATAACTGGATTCAAACGCAATGTAAACTAATCGATGAAGATATGAAATTCGGAATATTCAGCAAAAGAGCTTACGAAACTCTAAGAACTCTTACAAAAACAGCACATAGACAGTCATCAATAATAGAAGACAAGCAAGGGAAACCTTTTTCAGAAGAACAGGCCCTAGTAAATCGGTGGACTGAATACTGTCAAGAATTATATAATCACCCAATTAATGCGGACATCAACGTCTTACAGCTTAATAGCATGGACCAAGATGATGATTTACCAATACTTAAATACGAAGTTATAAACACTATAAAAAGTTTAAAGATTGGAAAATCACATGGAAATGATAACATACCTAGCGAGTTGCTTGGAGGAGATGCAATTGTCAATGTGTTCACTGAATTATGCCAAAAATCATGGTATATGAAGAAATGGACAGCACAATGGACTCAATATTTAGTTATACCCATCCCCAAGAAAGGTAACCTCAGGAAATGTGAAAACTATAGAACCTTGAGACTAATATCGCACTCAAGCAAAAAATGTCTAAGAATTATTCTAAATAGATTGAACCCACAAGTTGAGCGTATACTTTCTGATGAGCAAGCAGGATTTCGCAAAGGAAGAAGCACAGTTGAACACATATTCAACTGCAGAATCCTAATGGAAAGACACATAGAGAGCCAAATGGACTTATAATATAATTTTATCGATTTTAAGCAAGCCTTTGACCGTATATGGCATGACGGATTATGGTCTTCACTACAAAAGTATGGCATAAACAGCAACATTATTTCTATGATAACTTTATTCTCTTTATTGTAACTCATCAAGCGCTGTTCTAATAAATAACATACAAGGCAACACATTCAAAACAACAGTTGAGTACGTCAGGGATGTCTTCTATCACCTGTACTATTCAATGTATTTCTTGAAGAGATAATGGCCGATATACAGAATAACCATACTTCATCCATATCAATTGGCGGTCTTTCAATATCAAACCTAAGATTCGCAGATGATATAGACTTAATTGCTGGAAATACCCAAGAACTTCAAGCACTTATGGACAAACTTTCAAATAACGATAGCAAATATGGCATGGAAATTAGTATCGAAAAAAGTAAACTAATTATAAACAGCAACGAAAATCAACATGCAGATATATATATCTTTACGGATGCAAACTGGGAGAAGTCGAAAAATTCAAATATCTAGGTGCAACTCTTACACAAAATGGAACATGTGATCAGGAAGTAAGAATAAGACCTGCGCAAGCAACATCAGCTATGGTGAGATTAACCACTATCTGGAAGAGCACTCATATCAGATTCAAACTAAAGTACAACCTATGTCGATCATTGATTTTATCAATATTGACTTATGGCTGTGAATCGTGGACTTTGAATGCTAATATAACTAAGAAAATTCAAGATTTTGAAAATAAATCACACCGGAAATTATTATGCATAACATACAAAGAAGGCAAAACCAATATATTTATCAAAAATAAAATTAATACACTAATTGGTACATTTGAGCCTATATTACAGACTATAAGACAGCGAAAGCTAAAATGGTTCGGTCAAACCTCTAGACACAATAGCATCTATAAAACTATTCTGCAAGAAATGGTTGAAGGATCAAGAAAAAGAGGTAGGCCGAAACGAAAATATATAGATGATGTTAAAGAGTGGACGAAAATGGAAATAGATGATATTTTTTTAGAAGTTGATAACCGTGATAAATGGCGAAGACGATGTTTTGTTGCCAGAAAAGTTTTAATTCCCCCTACGATTTCCGAGTCACGGGATTAAAGTAAAGTAAAGTAACGTACTGTATAAACCGATTAGACCACTCATAGTTACAACATATCATCAATCCTACTCTATAGGCTACTCTATATCCTACCCTATGTAGGGGAAAGTCTCATATTACCGACCCCTTCCTAATACCGACCCCCTCTCGTATCTCAGTAACTATAAGATATATCAAACAATTATATATACATGAACTATTATCAATTTAATGATAAATATGAATACGTATTTTGTTTTAATAAATATTTAATCCTACAATTGTTATTTGATAAAATGTAATATTATGTTTTTACTTTTTCAATATTTGAATAATAACTTTTTTTAAATCATTGTAAATACTTTATTAATTAAAAGAAATCTTAATACTGCGCATAATATTGTAGATCAATAAAATGTTTATAAATATTATAAAAATAATTTAATTTGAATAATTATTAACCAAAATATCTTAATTATAGCAACCCATATGATTTTCCTATTACCTATCCCCTAAATTACCCTAATACCGACCCCATGTGATTTATAATATCCAATCAAAATAGATCAGTATTTTACTTTAATATATGTCATAAGTTGTTTGTGTATCATTGATATAGATTAAGGATTCATGATTCCATTCGATTATATATATACTGATTAATAACTAAATATTAAATAATAATATACACTATTTTAATATAATTACTATAAAGTTTAAATTTAAATTTAATATTACTATTAAAACATAAATTCAATAAAAAATAAATTGTCTGAATGTTATAATTAATTATATGTATGTATATCTACTATATTTATTGGATATTTTAATACTACAATTAGTTATACCATGATTATGTTAGGGAGTCGGTAATGGGAGAAGGGGGTAGGTATTAGGAACAGGTATCCGATTACCGACCCCCTGTTTATTCTTGTAAATATAATTATATCAAAAATATAATAGACACATTATTCATTGCCATATTATTACCCTAATTACAAAATTTCAAATAAATATATTTAATATTGAATAAGTTATTACAAATAATCATTTAGGGGTCGGTAATCGGATACTTTCTCCTATACCATTCTCCCTCATATGTAAACTCCGTATACATCTTGAAGTCCTTGTCCTACTGTATCTATAATCTACTTCGAATTCAAACCTGTATGCCTTATATCTATACTATAGTGCTCCTATCTTCAGCAGCTTTAGAAAAATATCTCAAGCAAGGGCTTTTATAAGGTCTGGTATCATTATATACTAATAATTAATAATTTTGAATATAGTATACCCAACTACAACATTCTGCTTTATTACCTTTCAATAATAATAACTACTTATTTCCCCTTTTCCTCTAATCTATAGATTAGAGGTTAGTGATATATAACCTCGAGGTTATGAGATCTCATACAGCCTTTACTTTACGTATTCGTTATTTAATCTCATTTTATCTTCAAATTATTATTATAATCTACATTTATTCGTGAATTATTTCCCGTCATCCATACATTGTTTGTTTATTTATATATTATTAATATTTCTCACATCAAGATATAACTAGTCAACATGGGTTTACTGTTAATGTTAATTAATCCCACCTCGTCATTATAATACATATTATAAATTGATCTACTAATTACAATATGGCATTTATATTATATAACAATAGTTGAATAACGATACTGGCTGTATCCAGGATACAACTGTGCTGAAGTTGTTAAGGGTGGATGACATCTTGATATAGAGGAGATTAAAGATATTCAAGATGTAACAGATTAAATAGATGATGTTCATATAATAGTATACCTATATATTGTTATTATATTAATAACTAATTATAATGTTTGAATGAAATACATATACTATAACCATGATGTAATAGTATATGTATATATAGCAATAGTGCAGCATGCAGTAAACATATTATATTATAAATATTATAAAGTATTCTAAGTATTACATCATGTCCTATCCAAACTCCATAAATCAACATTTATATAATTGTACTCCTACATATATTTCAGATATACTACGAATCCTACTAACATTTCTGCATTCTCGTCGCTATCATTCTTTCTTCTTTTCTCTAGGAAGTTTTACAAAATATCCTTAACATTTTGAGCATCATAAATTTAGATTCCACATTATTTAATTACCTCCCTCCTACCATCCGCTCTATTAAATCCAACAAACATTACCTGAATTTACTTCTTCCTTTTTCTCTGCCTCTAATCTATAACCATTCAACAATATATTTCTACATTCGTTATTTTTATTCCATTCTAACTTCAAATTATGTGTATTAAAATTACTTATTTTTTTATTTATATATATACTATTATTCTTTGTAGACATCTAATTTATTCTTATACAATTTGTATATAATCCATAATATAACAGTCTACCTATTGTAGTTGGTGTGAAACCCCTTTTACAGATAAAAATTTATTTTATTTTAAATATTGGATTTAAATATTAAAGTTAAACTTTAAGCTCTAATTATTAGAGTTAATAATAATTGCATTCGAGTTGGTGTGAAACCCCTTTAATTCTAAGTCTAGTTATTCCATAGAGAAGAATTGGCTGATATGTTTAATTTTGAGATTCTCATGAGTTTATAAATTTTTGAATATTTAATAAATCGATAAACTAATATATATATATATATATATATATATATATATATATATATATATATATATATATATATATATATCCAGTATACTATATAATATATCCAGTATACTATATATTATAATATTAAGTATATCCTTAATATTATATAATATCAAATTAATTATTAAAATATTCTAATAATAGAATTGATTGAATTTATATCGATTATATCGATTGAGTTTTATTTTTTAATTTCAATTATAATTATGATATATCATAACGTAAATGCAAAAAAATACAATGTAACATATAACCTATAATAATTATTTGAAAAATCATAATTAAATGTATATATCCATGGCCTCTTTTAGCTTCAGGAGCCTTTAAAGCTAAAGGAGGCCATGATATATCCTATCATTTAATTAAAAAATATATATTTAAATAAATATAAAATAAATATATATATTATATATATTCAGTATAATAATATTCATATATTTTATTATTTTTATTGGAAGTAAAATATAATAAGAATAAAAAGCAAATAAAATACAAATAAAAATAGTAATGGATTATTATATATTTTAAATGTATTGAATATTATTTTGAAACAAAATATGTAAAATAATTACTATTTATCGATGTATTAGATATATGCATTAATATAATATAATTATATAAAAAGTAAAATAAAATAAATAAAAATATATAGAACATATTTTTTTTTAAATATGTTTTTTAATTGTTTTTTAATGTTACAACAAAATCAAAAGTAATTAAATTTAAGTTATTAATAGATTTTGTATTTTTATCGATTTAAATATTATAATTAGTATACAAATAAAAACTTATATAACTGTATTAAGAATGTAAACTAATTTTAAAAAACAGAAAATCACTGATGCATTAACTAGGAAATAAAATATAAAATATCAATTGAAAAATGTATGTATACATCATAGATTTATAGTTTACATGCAAACTATAAATCTATGGTATACATACATAAGGTATAAAATATGAATAAAATGGTTATAAGATTATATAAATTAAGGATTTATTATAATATAAAATACATAATATAATATATAAGTTATTATTAAATAGTATATATACTAACAGTATGTTAACACATTAATATACTTATATGTACAAAACAAACTATATATATATATTGTATAATATGTGTATATATTATATAATATAATAATACACTTGTTATAATAAAAAAAGATAGAGTATACAATAAATTAATTAGTATATAATAAAACATAAAATTGTGTATATATTCAATTATATGAGAATATATATATATATGTGTGATATATGAGTTATCGCTTATACGGGATCTTATATGCATCTAATTGATGTGTATTTTGTGAGTATGAATGATATAAGATCATCAGAAACCCTATGGAGCGTGACTATATAAAGCATTGATTACGTAATGATATACGATTTGTTCATCACGTGACAACACACGAGTACCTATTACATAATACATACACACACGTGTACAGTACTGTACACATATATGTGTGTGTGTGTGTGTGTGTGTGTGTGTGTGTATTTGTGTGAATTGTATTTAGAATATACAGAATATGCAGAATATACATTACAAAATATAACCATAGTGTAATAACATACAATATATTATTAATGTATACACAAAGCATATCTTCAATAAGTTAAACCTATAGTTTAACTTATAAGTATACTGTAGTACTAGAATGGAGAAAATACACGGTAAGTATTTATGTAGTTTGATGTTCCACTAAGTATACATTTTATTTTGTATTTAATTGTTATTGTACCATATATGTATACTTATGTGTACAATATATTATTTAACTATTTAAAATAATATGTATATATATATATATATATATATATTCGTATGATATTAATGTAATAATTAGTCTACAGTTATGTATTATTTTAAAATATATTAATTATTTAAATAAGTAAGTGTTAACAAACAAATATTTATAAATATTAAACACTGGTTGAAACTTATATGTTGTTAATATATAATTAATTATATACATTATTTTCTATATAAAATATGTTTCTGCTATTTTATAATTTTATATATAGAAAACAAATTACCCCGATAAAGATACATGCAATAACTTTAATGTAATGTGAAACTTACAAATGTGAAACCAGAATGTGAAATGCATAGCTGTTCAAATGTGAATATGTGAATAGTAAATATGAACATATAAAATTGTAATTCAATGACAACTTTATTCTATTATATTTCAATATATTGAATTGATTATATTCATTTCATAAAAATATGTTACTTCATAATTTATTTAAATTTCATAAAAGAAATATACAATAAAACAATTATAAAATATTAGGCACCGTATTGGAAAATGTGAAAATATTTAAAATGTGAATAAATAATTGTACTTCGATTACTAATACAAATAGTTATATTATTTATTATAGTGTTTTAATCATTTTTAAGAACTATTTTTAATTAAAAATTGTGTAGAATTATATTTGTATTATTATAAAAATAATGAAGAAATATATACTTCATAATTTATTTAAATTTCATAAAAGAAATATGCAATAAAACAATTATAAAATATTAGGCACCATATTGGAAAATGTGAAAATATTTAAAATGTGAAAATATTTAAAATGTAAATAAATTGTACTTCGATTACTAATACAAATAGTTATATTATTTATTATAGTGTTTTAATCATTTTTAAGAACTATTTTTAATTAAAAATTTTGTAGAATAAAATTTGTATTATTATAAAAATAATGAAGAAATATATACTTTTAATTATCACAATAATATTATATATTATAATAAAAAAATAGTATTTTATTTACTTTTAATCAACAATAAAATTAATTTAAAATATATATATGTTGTGAAAATAGTGAAAATATAAAATATGTACATATGATATTATATTTCATTTATTTATTATATAATTAATATATTTTTATATATTTAGAATTATTTTCAAAGTATTATATCATTTATAGTTTTTAAGTATCATTTAAATATTAAATAAGTTCTAAAAATAGCGAGAAGGTGACTATAGTGACCGACGCAGTGCACATTGTGCACGTGATATATCGAAATAACCTTTAACCTTTTGCTTTAAATATGTCAGTAGTATTAAAAACAGTACGACTTGATTATTTCCTGAAATATTTATTTATAGATTAATATGTATATTTAGGAATTGTACACTAAACACAAGTTTAAAATGTGCATAATGTGTATATATATAATTATATATATATATATATATATATATATATATATATATATAGATTCTCACATCGTATACGATATATATATACGTTCACGTGCGACACATCTGCCGACCACGATAGTAACAATGCCCGAGGGTATGGTATCAGTATACTACCCCTACTCCTATGTGTTCCCCGGCAATCGAGCAACCCCCGCGGTACTGTAGTGGTGGTACCACGGTATGCAGTAACCGCACCGTATTTGTGTATCCACACATCAGTGTATAGCGAGGTGTGCGGTTATGGTGCGGCGCTATAGGTGGTGTACCGAGCGCAGATTATGTGTATACATACTAGGTAAACCTGTAGGTTTATATATGCATATATATATATATATATTAAATATTTATTTGACATATAACTTATGTAAAATGTATATATATATACTAGTGCTGTAAAATTTCAAATCTCAAATATCAAATCTCAAATCTTTTTTTTTCGGTTCGGTTCAAATCTGTAATTTTCGGGTATTTGGAAAGATTTGATGGTCTCAAATCTTTATTTTTAATTTAGCTTCGGTTCGGGTATCACTTCGGGTATCGGTTCGGGTATCGGTTCGGGTATCGGTTCGGGTATTGGTTCTGGTATCGGTTCGGGTATCGGTTCGATATATACAATTAATTAGTAAGTTGTCAACTTACTATTTTTAAATTTGTATAATTGTTATTAATAAATATTTAATAATATAGGTGGCATAACTGTTCATCAAACTATATTTAGCCACCTATATTATAAATATTTATAAATATAGAATTTTAATCAGGATAATTTGTTTGAATTATTAATTTCAAATTAAATAAAAATAAATGCACCTGTTACTATCACTATTTCATCAGAAGACGATTAAATGGTTTCTCGATCGGAATTAGAGGTTATTAAATATGTAGTAAAGATTATTTACTATATATAGCAATATATTATTTTCTAAAACCATGTAATTCTATATTTTTGAAAAATACATTTTAATTATTGAAATCCGATTTCTTACATACTTATGTTTTAAAATAATATTTAATATAATATTATAATTGATTACATTATTAATTTAGCCCATTATTAATGTGTTATCTATAAAAGTTACGGATAAAATGAACTGTATTATGATCAACGGAAAAATTCGACGAACATCGATGTCATTCGATCGTAAAGTTAACTTGATTTTATTAAATTTTAGCACATACGATTACATTTACGATCGACTGACATCTGTACATATAATACAATATTATATTGAATATAATAAAGTGCACTTAATGATCGATGGACATCGATGTCCGTCGAATTTATCCGATGATCATGAATTTCCTTGTACCAAAATTACCTTACATATATTATTATAATATATAACATTATGTTTAACATATATGATATATGATATAATAATTATATATATAATTTATAATTATTATATTATAATTATTTATAATAATAACTCCATATGAGAGCGAACATTTGTAATGGGGACAAAATATATTATAATAATTATTGATTGACAATTATTTTCAAAATGGTAATCTTAGATTAAATCTATTAAAACGTATATAAAGTATATGAAAAAATAATTTGTTAACTAATAATATTCAATATCAACTTAATAAATCATTTATGTAATGCTTGACTTAATACTTATAAATATATAATAACAATTAATATACATATATAATTATTATGGATTATGGTCAAAAGCTTCGCGAATTGAACACCCGCAAACTTGTTTATTCGAATTAGTGATTTTACAATAGCTTATGATTGGCCATTTTAATTAGCGTATGTCTATTTATAGACTATCATACATGCAACGGTTTATCATTACCATATATTTATATATGTGTGTGTTTTATAGTTTTATAGCTCACGCGGGATGTAATGAAGCTAAAAAAACTAAAAATAGTAATGTTTGTACAAACAATCATACACTTTTATAAATTCACTATTTCGAAAAAACAATTTTGCGGGCATTCAAATCGCGCACCAATCGCGAAGCTTTTGACCAGGTACCAAGATTATGATTAATATCATATTCGTCATCAGTTTGAAATATTATCGTAGTAGTTTTAAAGTGTCGTGTCAATACTTAGGTGGGTTCACAAAATTAATTTATAGCGCATTTGTGACTTAAAAATTATTATAAAATAATTATCTAAACATTATTTATACTATAAATTATAGCCAATTAAACATGTAATATTACTATTTTGTATAGTACTCATATTTAATTATTTTATAATACTAATTATAGTTTATTATAATTGTTAAGTCATAAATTCGCTATAAATTAATTTTGTGAACCCACCTAAGAATTGACTGGACACTAAAACTATTACGATAATATTTCCAACTTGATAAATAATTTCTTTAATGATTGATATACATACTGTATGTAACATACATAATGATATTTTCGAACGTATTGTATTTGTATAATAACAATTTATATAAATATATAATATTATGTATATACATACTATATTGTATAAATTAGTAAATATTATTTACTATATTACTTGTAAGCTATAAATAATTTTAGATAATTATTTGATTATAATTTAATTTTAAATAAGATAATTCAGATCAAGATAACTTTACGATCAAGGGACAAATTCGACGGACATCGGTGTCCGTAGATTTTTCCGCTGATCGTAAAGTTAAAAACATAATTATAGTATGATTTAATAACTTATATTTTACTAAATTTTTAGTATTAATTAGATTTAATTATTATTTTGTTTATAAACTATGAATAACCTTCGCCCATCTAAATATGAGCTTGTTATAGTACGGAGGGTAGTGCATTTGTAAAGTTGGTATCAACATGTCAATTGATATGTATATCATATACCATATGGGTAACTAAATAAATATGTTGTACCAGGGTTGGTCGGTTTTTTTAACGGTTTTTTTGGTTTTTTTGATCAAAAAAACCATTGTTTTTTTGGTTTATTTGGTTTATTTGGTTTTTTTGGTTTTTTTAACATTATAAAAGCGTTCAATCAAAAATAAGGAATCGATTAGGCAATGATAAGGCTGCAAAACTTGTTTTTTTATTTCGAGAATTAAATTGATTATATTTCTATTAGAAATCATCTATTTATTATTATTATTTTTTAAATTATTATATTGTTACAATTTGTAACTTGTAATTTTATTGTGAGAATTATATTGATTATATTTCTAATTACTGTATTGTTATTTTTTTTAATTATTATTTTGTTACAATTTGTAACTATTTTTTTTATTATATTTTACTTTATTTTTATAATAAATATATTTTAATAAAATAATTTTATTAACATTTAATATTAATAATATATTATTGACAATTTAATAATATATATATATATAATTAATATATATAAATAATATTCATTAGTGTTGTATATTTTATACTTACTCTACTTATTTTATACTTAATGTGTATGTTTTGCACAGACATTTAATAATCGATCTAGGTATATATAATATTTTCTAATTAATAATCCGAACATTTAATTATAAAAAAACAAATAAACCAAATAAACCAAAAAAAAACCCTAAAAAAAACAAATAAACCGCCAACCCTGTGTTGTACTATGATTACATAATAATCAAGAGTTGTTTTAATTATTAATCTAATCAGTTGTATGCATAAATTAATGTATGAATCATCTTGTTCAATAAGTAATTATATTTATAAACCCAGTTTAACTTATCTATATTAATACATTGATATAATTGTCTAAATGCAATTTTCAGTACCCTGTTGGAGCAATAAAGAGAAACTGGTGAGATGTTATCGCATAAGTGACGTCAACTGGGTATCCAATAAAGACCTATATACAACAACTTATGGACGCTATAGATTTACATGTCTGATGATCTAATACATGTGATAAATGTTAGAGGTGATCGGAGAATGCATATCATGGAATGCCGAAAAGGATCGACCTGGTAAGGTAAAGTTAATGTATATAAATATATATAATTATCAATTAATTTCGTGTTACAAAATCTATATCCCACCACCACCACCTGTTCTACTACAGCTAAATAATGTAGATCTATGCCGGTCATTATATTTGGTTATCTTCATATTACTATTTAATGTTATATATTTATTATAATAATTAATATATACTATTTTTTTAATTATCTATTATCTACTATTTTTCATAGCTCAAAATATATTCATTAATATCAGCCATTATATATAAACTATATGTTTAATATCAATTAGTGGATGTCTGAACACCAGTAAACTACTCGACATGGTTATGGAGAGAGTCTGCGACCTGAGATGATTTGTTGTTGAAGATAGTGAGAAAATTTCCCCTACGATTCATGATTCACGGGATAAAATGTAAGTGAGAGTTGAACATATATAATCCAGTGAACTTGATAAATATCACTTAACCGTTGGATCATGGAATCATTTAACCGTTTACGTTACTAAATTATATAATGCTTGATATTAATTTATTTTTCGTATATAAAGTTTAAACCCTATCCAGTGAATTTGATAAATATATTCGATTAAAATACAAATAAGAACATAAATAATATAATACATACTTTCATTTTTCCTTTATTACTTTTACTTTTCACTTTCGATGATAATCCAATATTAAATATAATTATTAAATTATTTATAAAATAATTGTTTTATTTATCAATAATTATTTTTAATTTGATCAAATATAAATATAATCTAACATACAAACAAGAATATAACAAAATAGTATACTGGATTTTGAAAATAAAACAAATACACATTTTTTCTGAATCAATTAAATACAAATACATATATTTATGTATACTATCAAATACAAATATTGATGTACACTTGTAAATACAAGCAAAAATAAACTTTGAAATACAAATAAAGCAAATCTGATTTGTATATGTTTTATTCAAATATAATTAAAAATATTCTATATCTGATTTTGATAATTATTAAAATACTAATTATGATAAATTATTCATGTGTAATGTCGTATTCAAATCGAAATACTACAGAAAATACAAATATATTTCTGTTTAATAATTCAAATACCCTAAATCTAATTTTAATAATTATTAAATTTCAAATTATAATTTCTATGTGGATTCAGTTTTTTCATGATTAATACTTTTTTTCAATTATAAAAACATTGTCATAACATACAATAGTAGCTCATATATATTGTTAGTGTTGTGAGTTAATAAAAAACATGTTAATTTAAACAGAGTTTTTAAATAAAGAATAAAAAAAAAGAACAAAAATAGAAAAAAACAAAAATTTATATATTTTCTGCTAACATTATAATTGAAAAATGAATGATTATTTAATATAAGTATAAAAATATAATATTATTATATTATTAACATTAGATTTCTTTTATGTTTTGATATAATAAATTGTATAATAATTGAAAAATGAATGATTAATTAAATATATAAAATAAATGTAAAAATATAATATTATTATTATAATAATAAAGTAAAATTAGATTTCTTTTATGTTTTGATATAATAAATTGTATAATATTATATTTAATACTATATAACAAAAACTATTAACTTTCATATTTCTTTTATATAAATTATATATTTATTTAACTTTATTATATTAATAATAATATTATATTTTTAAATTTATTAAATAATTATTTATCATTCATTGATTATAATCATTCATTTTTAATTATTATACAATTTATTATATCAAAACATAAAAGAAATCTAATTTTACTTTATTATTTATAATAATTGATTATAAAAGAAATATGAAAGTTCATACAGTTTTTATAATATTAATTATATACAAATACAGTTTATATTATATATAGATTGTGATACAATCTCCTTTTTGTCTATAACTAACATTAAATAATACATAAATACTCATTTCATGTTATATTGTAACAAAATAAATATTACAATAATTATAATTTTCATACTAATGTATAGTATGACAACAAAGATTTTCCGAAGGAAAGATATAACACTTACGCGAAATCGTGTTATTCGAATTTGTATACAAAATACCCCAGTGCCACCTATAGCGGGTTACTTTTAGGAACTATGTGTTGTTTATAATGTAAATTCGTATTTAACTATACACTTTTAAAATGTTAAATAATATTCTTTAAATTAATATTTATATGATGAAAACTAAGTGTTCATTACTAATATATAACAAACAAATATGATATTTATGTTTTAAATGCTATAATTATATATTTAGTAAGTAAAAGCTAATTTATATTGCATGTAATTTAATAGAGCAATGAAAAAATTGTTGTATGCAAACAGAGCCGAACCTAAATCTATTTCAGTGATTTCGATACTACTGCTAGTAGCGGCAGGGGATATTACTTAATTACGTTGCATGCATAGGGAGTGTTATATCTTTGCTTCGCAAAATCTTTGATGACAATATGATTTAATGATGCTAATAATACAGATAATATATTATTCGAATTAATAATGAGTATTCACATAATATTTATACTTTATTATTAGTTTATTATTTAACAATAATTTATCTACTTTATTTAAATAATTTTATTTTTGTAAAAGAATATTGGGTATTCAAAACGAAAAAACATGTTATAAACAAGCTTTAATAAAAAATGAGTTTTTTAACAACACTACATATTATTATAATAAACTATGCTATTGTATATACATTATATTATAATACATATTAAAATATGTATATTTTATATAACAATATTTATTAATTTTTTATATTTTTTATATGAACCATACTTTTATTAATTCTTACAATTTTGTTTTTTAATATTATAATCATAATATATTAGATATATTATCTATTTTTAAATAATAATATATTTTAGAGTTTATCTATTTTCTCGAAAAATTGCAAAAACGTTTCCATGTATATTTATGGTAAAAACCAATGATACTATGTGCAATTCATTTTTATAAGTTTTATACTTTGATCTTGTCATATTTATTTATTTAAATATATATAAATATATGAACAAATAAATATTTTATTGTATATTTATTAATAATTTTATATTAAAATAAATTTCCATATATCATAACATAGTTATCTTAATGTTCTGTAAATAAAAATAAGTTTTTGAACTTTATTAAGTCCTAGACACTTACATATTTAAAAAATTAGTAATTAAAATGTACTAAATATGCTATCAATTGATGCCGATGAAGCTGTCATCCATAAGATATTATTATATTCTTAAAATCATCATCTATTTGTTGAGATGTCCACCAATTTACAGAATATAAGTTGAGTCAAAATTAATATTGATATACTTAGATAAATACATAAATGAAATGATACTTTATATAGAATTTAAGGTGTAATCCACCCACTAGTATAACTTTACAGGCTTAAGCCACCCATTATTAATTTGTATATAAAGAATTATATGTATAAACAAGTAGTAAATTACTACTTTATTAATTACTACTAGTAATCTATATTAATAATGTATATAATATGGCTAAATATATTGTTTGTTTTCATAAGGGGAGATGCTGTAATGCTCTACAGCATATACATTTATTTTACAACTCTATGATTAACAAGTCAGCTTATTAATTATATTTATATCCATTATATATTGCTCATGTATATTTTTATAATAAATTATGTCAAAAATAAATTATAAATATATTTATGATATATATGTATTTGTATTATTAAATAATAATCACATGTTAATATTACCATTGTATGATTCATATATGGCATCCCACCAATTTTATTTATAATACCATCTTATCTATATATTATTATATATATCTCAATTTGTAAAGGTAATGAATAAAAATGCAGCTAGTTACATATTGCTGCCTGCAGGTGTCTGAATGATTGGCTGATTATCTATTGAAAAATTATGGGTTTAAATATAACATTTATTATAAATATCTAATAGACCTTAAAGCTATATGTAATAATTCATATAATATTGTTAATATGTATTTTATTAAGTGGTGAGCGTCGCTCACTGAGCGACCTCTGAAATGATTAAAAAAATGAATTAATAAATGTTTTTTTTTGTTAAAATTAATAGAATAATTTGTATCTTTATAATAATATATTGAAATTATATATAATTCAATTTTAACCATATGAAATAGTCATTTTAAAACTTAACAAAACTAACATTAAAAAATGTATGGGATCAATATTTTATTTTAATGTGATAAGTTATTTATATGTTTATTTATATATTATATTTTATATGTATTAATATTTTAAATAAAGTTTGTATTTTAAATTTAAATTTAAAAGTTAATTATTTATAATTATTTTGAAAATATGTCTTACTATACATATAGACTTATTTTAATAATACAATACATTAATTGAAATTATTATAAAATATCATTTATATATTAGTAAATGGGATATACTAGAACCCGGTTTTATACGGTTTGAATACGGTTTTATCCGGTTTGAATATAAGAATTGATAAATAACATGTTTATTGTTGATTATAACTACTAATATCACTTATACATATTAATATGTATATATTAAATATTATAATAGAGTTTGGTGAAAATAATCAGTTTCCAGCATATTATACACATTAATCATATTATTTACTATTTTCTACCCGGTTTGAATAATTTGTATTAAACAGTTTTATATGATTATTTTCACATTAAACTCTATTATAATATTTAATATATTCATATTAAGGGCATACCGCCACAATGTATTAAGATAGCAAATAATGGGTCTATACAAAGTTAGGCGCAGCGCATTCAATGAATTGAGCTAGTTTTTTTTTCATTATATTAAATACATTCACATGCACAATCCTATAGAATACACTTTTTCATAGTGTGTATAATTCATATATAAATATATACATAAAAAACTTTATATTTTTTAATATTTTAATTCTATAGAAATTGATATTTTTTCAATTATATATATAACAATATTGAATTATATGTTCTATAGAATTGTGTATATATTTGTTTTTTATACAATGCTACAAAAATTAGTATGATACATATAATAGTTTTTGAGTTCTCTACATTTATACACACATACCTAGTGCGAATTAATTTATTCCGAGTAAATTCCCTTTGAAGTTACACAGCATAAAAAGCAATTGATTTTATTTAAAAAATATATAAATGTAATTGAAAACAACTATAAAATAAGAATAACTAATTGAATAATAATAATTTATATTATGAATAATATATGTATAATATATATAAGTATATATAATTATATATAATATATAGTATAAATATTAATGTAAACAATATAAAATAAATATAAAACTAAAATATATATAACTAAAATGAATAATATGAATACAAATAAATAATATGAATACAAATAACTAATAATAAAATATAATGTATGTGTGTGAATACAATATATATAATATTTAAATAAAGTAAGTAATATAGTAAAAGTAATAATGAAATCAAAATCATAAACCAAGTTTTCAATTTTTAACAGAGTTTTCAATGTAAACAAATATAGCGTCACCTGTCTACTCTCTAATTGGCCAGTATGGTCACATGATATAGCATTTATGTGTGCAATGATATAGAATAATTCAATGTAAACAATCTCGTTTTTATTTCATATAAATCGGTAATATATAAGTTATAAAACATTATAAACTAAAATAAATTAGTCAGGAACACTAAATAAATAATAAATAAAATATTAGTACTTTTATTTTTGAATAGTATGGTCAAAAAACTACTTTTTATGCTATTTCTAGATTGAATTCATGGCTAAAATTTTTACACATATTAAAAAACACTATCATTATTAATATTATGGAACAAAAAATAAATACAATTTTTAAAAATATTTGTGAATTCAGCACATTGCGTGCGTGTGGCGGTATGCCCTTAAATATATTACATATATGTAAAAGTGATATTAGTAGTTATAATCAACAATTAACATGCTATTTATCAATTCTTATATTCAAACCGGATAAAACAGGGTTCTAGTATATCCCTATTAAGATACTTTATTTATTTTAAATTAAAATCAATTGATAAATACATTTATTGTTCTCTGTAATTGAAAATATTAATAATATTGTATTTAATTAATAAATTTGATATATTTTCTATAAATTATAATACTATAAAGTGTCTTTATTAAAGACTTATTTATTATAATAAATGATATAATGATATTATATAACAATTTAATATTAATCATTGTGTTTAATATTATATTGATAAATACTATGAATGACTACAAATATTTATAATGAATATATATTTTTCACATACACATATATACACATAACACAAATATATATATAAAACAGATGTTTCTCCCACCTCCATCACTATACATTATGAATTATGTTTGTTATATATTTTGTATTTATTTTCCCTTATTAATTTTCTATATCTTCTGTATTTGTACAGGTAATGGATCAAACTGCAGCTACAGTTACATATTGCGGCCTGCTGCTAGTATCTTAATGCTTGGAGGCTTATCTATTGAAAAAGTATGGGTTATCTAACTAATAATTATCTAATAGACGTACAAATCTATGTATGATATAATTATGATATACCAATGTAAATATGTATTTAAAAAAAGAAATAACTTCTGAAATGATGAAAAAAAAAAAATTAATATTTTTTTTTGAAAATTTTTAAAATAATTTCTTAAAATGATATATATAAAATATTTAATATAACACACACACACACATATATATATATATCAAAACCATTCAAAATTGTCATTTTATTTTAATGTAATCAATTATTTCTAGATTATAAATATATTATATGTATTAATATTTTAAATAAAGTTTGTATTGTAAATTTAAAAATAAATAATCATAATTATTTTGCAAATATTTCTTAATATACATATATACTTCTTCTCTTATAAATATATTTGTTTTCCCTTATTAATTATCTATATCTTCTGTATTTGTACAGGTAATGGATCAACTGCAGCTACAGTTACATGTTGCGGCTTGCTGCTAGTATCTGAATGCTTGGATGATTATCTATTGAAAAATAATGGGTTATCTAACTAACATTTATCATAATTATCTAATAGTCGTACAAATCTATGTATGATAATAGTCATACACTAATGTAAATATGTATTTAAAAAAAGAAATAATTTCTTAAATGATGAAAAAAAAATTATAAAATAAGATTTTTTGTTGACAATTTTTAAAATAATTTCTTAAAATGAAATATATAAAATATTCACTATAACACACATATATATATATATATATATCATAACCATTCAAAATTGTCATTTTATTAAAAAAAAATATATGGGGAATTTTTAAGAATATTTTATTTTAATGTAATCAATTATTTCTAGATTATAAATATATTATATGTATTAATATTTTAAATAAAGTTTGTATTTCAAATTTAATTAAAAAATTAATTATTCATAATTATTTTGCAAATATTTCTTACTATACTTACTATTCTTCTCTTATAAATATATTTGTTTTCCCTTATTAATTTTCTATATCTTCTGTATTTATACAGGTAATGGATCAAACTGCAGTTACAGTTACATATTGCGGCCTGCTGCTAGTATCTGAATGCTTGGATGATTATCTATTGAAAAAGTATGGGTTATCTAACTAATAATTATCATAACTATTATGATATTTTTATAAAAAAATAAGGATTGAAATTAGTTGTCATTAAATTAAAAATATAAATAATATACTATTTAATATAATTATGATAGTGTATTTGATCAAACAAATATATATGTAATGTTAACACTAACAAATACAAATAAATTAAATACATTTATGATTTATCAATAAAATACACAACTGTTTTTGATAAATATTTATATATATATATTATTCATATAATAATTAATTTATACATTTTTTATAGTGAAGTTATTATTGGTGTATCTTGACAACTAAAGAAAAGTGAAATTGATTAAACAGGATTGATTCAAGTTTAGTATATTTAATTTTAAATTAAATTTACATGTAAGAATACATTATTAATTTATTATTTATTATAGCTGGATTATACGTGGAAATCTTAATGCCTAAAGAAAATGGAAAAAAAAATTAATAATCTATGATTGTAATTAATATATTGAATATGCATGTAATGTTTAAAATAAAGTGTATTCATTATGTACTATTGAAATCTGTTTTATATTATATTTATAATTTTATTAAAAATAATAAATAAAGTAAGATTTAAAAAATTATTGAAATTGTATATAAATCATTAAATATTATTATTTACTATTATTACATATAATAAACTTTTATCTTTTGTAAATTTAAAAAAACAAAAATACAACTTATAGTATTTAAGGCTTAAACAAATTTAAATTGTTGATAAAAGAAATAAATTTAAAATGATTTATGGTCTAATAAATATATTAAATAAATTAAAACATGCATAATTCCTACTACACATTTCAAAGTTGATTTATATTTGTAAAATAAGGATATATGAGTTCAAATTTAAAATATTCATTATGACTGTCGGCGCCATCTAGGGCACATGGTAAACTAACTTAAGTATTTTCATATGTAATAAGATGTATTAGTTATTATTATTATAAATTATATAGATATAAATGTAAAATATTAAAAATGTGACCTTAGTAATCATAATCAAAACACATGGAGGCATAGTCGACATCAGAATGTCAAATATCCCGCATTTAGTATTAGCAATTAAATATTTTATAAAAATATATTATTCTATATAATATTATTACATTTAATAGCCATTAGTGAATGCAGCCTCAATTCAGATTTACTTTAATACAAAAATCTTCTTACGCAATTGGATCGATTATATGATATAGTTGATATGCTTGTGTATTTAAATCAAAATTAAAAATAAATTATTAAACATTATTTTATTTTTTAATTCATTAAATTATTTATCAAAAGATTTGAAGTTCTCGAGAACATGCCTAAATATGAGAGATTTGAAGTTCTCGAGAACCTGATATTTTTTAAAAGATTTGAAGTTCTCGAGAACAACACTTCTTAGATTTGAAGTTCTCGAGAACAACCAAGTATTTGAAATTTTACAGCACTAATATATACCCCAATACTATATAATTAATAAACTATATTATATATAGCAATACAGAATTTACGATTATTTTTAATATTATAATATTAATTAAATATTTTTGAATATATATGTATAATAGCATTTAATAAATAAAAATAATACATAATAATACACCGGGGAATAATTATAATTAGGAAATAAGGCTCTTTGAACCTTGATTTGGATTATATAATGCTAATGATATAATATATGTACATATATTTCATATATGTACAGTATATATATATGACACTATTTCAGTATACTGGCATCATGCCAGTGGCATGTATACATGTTATGTAATACATATAATATATCATGCCTTCAAGTTTACTTTAGTAAATATAAATATATAGTATATATCAATTAAAATATAAACAATGTTATTGAGTTATAGCATATAACTTATAACATATAACACATAAAACATAGTAGGTTAGTTTATTTACTACATCGTGTATAAAAAACATATTTATACTAAATTCATAATGTTATTTAACATTAATAATAAATTAGTAAATACAAATTAATACAATTATTACACATATTAATTACAGAAATACAATGATGTGGTCTATATATATATATATATATATATATATACTTAAGGTTATTATATAAAAGTGAAATATATAAAAACAATAATAAATTAACATATTAATTAAATAATTATGGATACAGTGTTATAAAAGTAGTAGCTGTCAATCCAAAGAAAGGGGCGGATACATTTAAAATAACTGTCAATAAAATCCATAACGAATAAAATA
The DNA here is from genome assembly GCA_964019155.1 of Osedax fenrisi. Lineage (NCBI taxonomy): Eukaryota > Metazoa > Annelida > Polychaeta > Sabellida > Siboglinidae > Osedax > Osedax fenrisi. Next base: position 43,022,265 of record OZ025243.1, read on the forward strand.
ATCAGTCATCCATAACACTTATATATTACTTTTTATGTTAATTTCTATTATGTGTGTTTATGTTATCGATCACGAACATAGATTTATAGTTTTGTAAACTATAAATCTATGATCACGAAGTATGAATCATGGTACATCATGACACGCCTACCATTACATGGCCCGTATACTGATCCATATATGGTGTCATTGTTTAGAAAATTAATGTTGGTAAGAGTGGTATTAATCACTATAGTGATATATAGTAATATATACATATATATATATAATATATATACAGTCAACTCTCGGTAAGTCGGACTACGGATAAGTCTGACTTCTCAATAAGTCGGACACATTTAGTTGGTTATGTTGTATTTGTATCTAGTTCCATGTTAAATTAATCGGATAAGTCGGATAAGTTGGATTGGATAAGTCGGACTTTTCTATAAGTCGGACACATATTATAGTCATTTTTACTATTTTTATACTGGATAAGTCGGACTTTTTATAAATTGTTAGAATTGTTTACTTTCAATAATGAATATTATAATTTTAATAAATAATATAATTAAATACAACATGTTATGTTGCTGATTGTTGCATAATTCCATATTTCGGTATCCAGTTAATTCGCGCTGCGCATTTCATGTCTTATTTGCATGATATTATTAATCTCGGATAAGTCGGACATCACGCTAAGTCGGACAATTTTCCAGGTCCCTTGCGAGTCCGACTTATCGGGAGTTGACTGTATATATATATATATATTTATTAACAATCGCTTTTTTAAACTCTATAGATATTTATAAAACATCGATTAAACGACGATTTTTTATATCAATAATATCAATTAAATATTGGAGGAGGGGGAGTAATATTCCCACATTATTAAGATGTATATTTAGAATGCACCATCGGTTACTTTACTCTTAACCCCGCCCTATATGAGTATACTCCTCGCCACGACATACCAGTAATTATGGGGGATATATTTATATATATACCTAGGGGATATACCTCCTCTAAACCACTAACCCAGCTGAAAGAGTATATAAAATGTAATAACAACAATGTGTAATATATGCATGCATATGTTGAGGGGGTATATATCCACGGTATACCAGTAAGGGTATACCCTCTTTAAGAAGATATAGCAGTCACGTGCCCACCCCATGTGTTGTAGAATAAGAGTGGAGGTAACTTAAGATAAAAGTGACCGAAAGTGTATACCTTTAATAAATTCGTTATATAAGCTTATATACTAGTATATATATATATATATATATATATATATATACTTTTCATAACATTAAAATTATTACAGTTATATAATAAATGTGAACACGATTGATGTATAAACAATATTATCTAGACATAAACAATCCCAATAGTGTATTATATATATATATATATATATATTTATATAATTTAATTACATTTTCGTGTCATAAATAATTAATTATGTGAGATAAGAATACATAGTAATACAATATGGAATACATTACATACATGTCATTAGTATGTCTACCAAGTTGTAAACAAACTTAATCATACTATCAGCCAGCTAGTAAGCCAGAGGTCCCGGGTTCGACTCCAGGCAGTTCTTGATTTTCTCTTGTGTTTATAAAGAACTTAATAAACGATAAATCAAAACACAAGAAAAAAAAATGTTACTATTTGTATTGTATTGTCCGGGGCCTCTCACAGTTATTTATAACATGTACAAGTCTATGACTTCTTGAGGGGTCCATTTGTATCCGCTATTTGTATTGTATTCAATATGTATATGAGATTTCAATAAATAAATATTATTATTATTATTATCATCCTATAATATATAACTATAGTTATATATTATATAAATATGATACTTTATTTAATTATAAGTTTAAAGTCGGTATATAAATATTCATACTTAATCACTTTTATATTATCATTGACAACGTTCATAAAACATTAATAAAAATTAAAATACTGATGTTATGTGACATAACGTATGTCGGAGTTTGAAGTATATACCTAATGTTATAGTTCACGGTTATTTGCTGAATACATACTATGTATTACATTTACATATTGGTGATTTCCATCTTCATTTATATCCCCTATTATTCGTAGCTATTTATACCCACATATATATAGACTATTATCTATAGTTATAATTAAACATCTATAATATCTTAGCTTCTAAATACCTTTAACCGTTATGAATATTTAGTGTTTCTCTATTATATCATAGTGAGCACGATATTAGAATATTATATAATAAGGGATAATCAGTGATTAATAATTTATTAATTACTTATATTTTGTTATTTAATAATTCATTTAATATTCCAGTAATATAAATTTAGTTATCAGTATTTTACAATAAATGTGAGTAGCTTTATTATAATTATAATTATAATTCACTTTAAACCCTTAAACCCTAAGTATATCTATGTTCTGTTCCGTAACTACTTCATAAAATATACGACACACAGTATACAACATATGTTGTACGACATTCATTATACGACATACATTGTACGACATACATTATACGACATACTTTGTACGACATTCATTATACGACATACATTGTACGATATATAGTATACGACATACATTGTACGACATACATTATACGACATACTTTGTACGACATTCATTATACGACATACATTGTACGATATATAGTATACGACATACATTGTACGACATACTTTGTACGACATACATTATACGACATATATTATACGACATATATTATACGACATATATTATACGACATATATTATACGACATATATTATACGACATATATTATAAGACATATACTGTACGACATACATTATACGTACTTCATATAGCTCGGTACGAATAACAATATTTATATGATCATTTAGGCATGATTGTATTAGCGAATATTTATAATGATGCTAATATGAAGGTTCATCCACTTAATAGGTTAACGTTGTTTGAATATATCGATTTTAGATAACCTCGATATGACTGGGGATAGCCTTAACGTATTTTTGAATAGATCTAGGTAATGTATATACGATATTTAAGTTAGTGTAATCGTGCTTGTTATTGTCATGGTTAATATCGATAAGTCAGAATGATTGGTCGTAAAGAAAATACCGAGAAATTACTCAGTATTTTCTTTACGACCATTTCTTTACGATCATATATTAATATACACTATGGTTGTAGATACTATCTGGAGATACGAGGTGTAGACATTAATATAATACATACATCTGGGAGATGTAGGGATAAGTATTGCATGGACTATAGCTACTACATGTGTATATGTTTGTATGTATTACATGTCACCTGCAGGTATTTACTGGTTTAGGAACTTCCATCACTTATTTGTGAAATTTGGCGTTAGTTCTTAAAATATAATATTGCTAAAGTGCTGTATTTAGTTTTTACTTGAATGTAACGTATATATTTAGAATGTAGAGCTGATTCAATGGATATGGAGAGGGGGATCGTTCCACGTTTTCGGAGCACGGATAGATAATATTGATGTTGGGTAGGGGCGCTGGAACGATTTTGTATGTAGAGGGGACCAACCAATCAGAATAAATTGTGTGGTAAAAGTGGGGGGGGCGACCAATACATATATGTTTGGAGGTCATATAGGAGGTCCCCCTATATGTTTAAGATAATGAGGTGTATTGTAAGTCGTAGGTTATATAATATGTAATTAATGTCAGCTGTAAGGATTTAGACTGGATATACATGCGAAGTCAATTAATATTCCAACATGTCTAATTGTATCTTATACATATACGGAATAGTATAATTATTGATAGTGATTTATAGTGGTAGGGAGTTGTGTTTTATCCAGGTATATCCAGATATGTATATGGTTTATCCAGGTATATATATATACAGGTTAACCAGGTATGTATATAGGTTATCCAGGTTTGTATATCAGTGATACCATTCGTACGTAATTGTATAGCATTATTTGAATCAGTCGGTTTATAATATAATTCCAAGTCATCAAAGCATGAAATGTAATCTATTGTGGGGTATTTATCAATCATTTTAAATAAGGGTAGTAGGTAGGATAGTATGAGGGTAGTAGGTAGATATATTTATATATAAATAATAGACCAATACTAATCCATGAGTAACTAGAAACAAGTGAATTAATGATATTTTTAGAAATGGTAAGATTGGTGTTATATAAATCAAGCGATATCAGTTCCATAGAGGATAGTAGGGTAATAAGGATGGTCAATGGTATCGAAGGCGACTGTCGATTTAGAAGAATAATCACTGAACCAAGTGACGATGCGGCGGGGAGATGGATGCGATTAACTTATGTATGTTTAACCTATGTATCATTGGTGTTCCGAATCTTTTACTATGGGTGTACGAAATTGATATGTATTTAAACTATGATGCTCGTGAAGATGGTAATTTAATTGCCGAGAACACATTATTTGAAGAGGATATGTGCGATATTCGAAGAGTATTGGTAAACTAGATATCGGACGATAGTTGTAAATGAAGTATTTGTCGAAGTTTATTTTGTATGTTGGGTGCATATTCAGTTATCGTATTGGATCAATGCCAGATATAGGTGATTAATATACATAATATGTGTGCTAGGGTTCTAATAACCTATAGTATACGTGTGTGTGATGCTTGTTCAGTGATCGGGTAGGGTGCGGTCAAGTTCAGAGGATGTGTTCACATACCTTCACCTATAGGTGACTGTGATTGATGATGACGTGTGTGTGCGTATGTTTATGTGTATGCACGCAAGCATATACGCATAAACATACATACACATACTCGCAGTGTTCGATGCGCTGCGTGGCACACACGCACATATATTTTTGTGAATAAATCATTTAATACTACAATTAATACTACATATATACACAAACATTCGCATACCTACACACATACATATACATACGTACAGCGTACGTCGTACACACATGCACATATATACACTCACGCATATACAAACACCAAAACGCACACATATATATACATATATAATACGAATAACTTTAACGTTAATTATCACATTTTTATAATTTATAGATAATGTAATAAATGTGTTATTATTTAAAATCGGGTCATCGGAACTAGACCATAGTACAACTAATCATAGGACACTTCTACCGAATGTCATACACACATATACACACTCACAACAGTAAATATAACACTGATACTATCTATTAGATATAAATAACATAAATAAAAACAGTAAATTATATATTACAAAAAATAAATTCCTAGATTTAATTGAGCGTCAGTATATATTACCCATATTTCACACACACACCTATACAAGCACACCGCACACTGTTTTCATACTAAATAACAGTAGTGAAATAATAAACAACACCACCATACGACTACACCATCACTGGGTCTCGTGGGTATACAGTGTACGTATATGTATACCTGTAGGTATGGTAGTGCCATTGCTAATTAACACCTATATACATGTGTTAATTAGTAATAATTGTCGTTAATAAACTAATGTATGCGGCGTATAGTTAATCCAAGAGAATAGTCGTCACAACAATAACAATGTGTATAACAATAGTATACTGATATTACGAATATTAATAACATTTAGTGCGAAATAAAGAGAAAACCTTTCACGATACTAACGTATCATTTCCTTCGTGACCTTTCGATATTCGCCCGTACACAACCGATCGTCTATTGTACGTGATAATTGCCTGTGATTATACGTGAGAAAGTCAGTAACGAGTTTGTAAACAGCTTGGTGACGTCACTCTCAGACTACACGCATTACGTAAGATGTGGTATGGTGTGAAGTAGTGGTACCGTGTGAAGTAGTGGTACTCGGGTGAGGCGCACCTATAGGATACACAGGTAGTATACTACCTATGCATAGGGTAGGTAGGTGAGAAACGATAGCGACTTCAATAAAAATGTGAAAAGAGTTAGAGGTCTATTTATAGACACACTAATGACGTTGAAACAGTCGACTACCTATATGCCTATAGGCGGGTAACTCGTGTGTTTGCGCCGCCGTAAAGGTCGCCGCTAGTTTACTACACAACACTGAGGTACTGAGGTACTGAGGTACTGAGGCATAGTTGAGTTATCGATACTATATCAAGTCACGTGTTGTTCTACATAGTCACACAAAGATTTGTCTAAGGAAAGATAAACACTCACGTGAAATCACGTAATTCTATTCTGTATACAAAAACCAACAATGCCACCTATATATAGGGTCAATTTTCGGAAATATGTGTTGTTTATAATGTAAATTCGTATCAAACTATGCACTTTTAAAATGAAAAATAATGTGCTTTAAATTATTATTGTTATTATGGAAACTAATTAGTTTTACACTTAAGTGTTTATTATTTATATATAATAAAGCAATAGAACATGTTGGTTTTAAATACTATAAATATCTATGTGGCGAGTAAAATCTAATTTACATTACATGTAATTTAATAGAGAAATAAAAACATTGTAGTATGCAAATCGCGGCAAACAAAAATATATGTGATACAGCTGCTAGCAGCGGGATGTATGAATACTAATCACGTTGCGTAGATAGGTAGTGTTATATCTTTGCTTCGCAAACTCTTTGGTTACACTATAGTTACAGGTAGGCTGATGTCACCTGCAGGCTATACTTCTATTGAGAAACTGTACCGATTTCCCCTGGCTTGAAGTAAGTGAACTAGTGTACTGGAAGTGAAGAGAACTATAGTTTACTGTACAGTTGAACATAGGAGATGTGTGCTATCTAATGTCATTAGATATGTATTACTCGTTTATTTTGTAATTGAGTTATATGATATAAAACCCTAAATGATCAAAAGACGTTTTATATATAAATTATTTCTAATTTATCTTATTTTAAAGGTTATATACATGTATTATATTATTGTATATACTTTAGTACATTTAATATAACATATAAATATGTATTAAAACAATATCTTACAAATGTTACAAATGTTTGCATATAACTATAATAATGTATAGATATCATTATTATGAACTACAAATTAAAACTATTTAAAAAATGGTAAATCAACAAATAAATAATAATAATTAATAATACTAGTTTGATATATAGAATACCTAATTATACATACAGAAAACACCTATTAACGTTACATTAAAAATAATAATATATTATGGTACCGGTAAACTCAGACTACTTTTGAAATAAACTCGGACCACTTTTATGCTTTAACCCATATTATAGAAGTATACTTTATATAGTTATTTTAAACTGGTCTGATTTTTACTTCAAAAGTGGTTCTAGTTTACCTGGTCCGAACTTTCTGGTATTCTTATATTATATCATAGATTTTGTATTTAATATATATATATATACATATATATATTATAATTATATTATAAATGTAAATATGTAAGTATTTGTTAGTATAAATACGTCTTTATTATTTAAATATGTATAATAAGAATCTATATTTTTAATGACGAATTATTTATGTTTTTAGAATTTTTATAACAATTTTCATATTTCGAAAACCTAATTTTATAATATTTATTTAAATTATACTAGCAAGTATCTATCGATATAATACATTTTTATAAGTTCACATAATTATTATATAATATTAACGTTCGTGATAATACATATAGGTGTTGTAATAATTATAATATATAACTATTTTCAATGACATGATTAATTCTATAAATATTCACATTACATATTATAATATATGTGTCACACAGTATGACTCATACATGAGTCACATAATTTGTGTCCAAATATTTTCGATATGAAAATGTATATAATTATTTACATAATTATAATTATGTACATAATATCACATCGGATAGTGTATACACTAAATATACAAATATATCATGATAGTATACAAATAAATCATGATTTAGATCAATATTATATATATATATATATAGGTTTATATCTAATAATGATCTAAATCGTGATTTATTAGTATATTATAACCTATATTCATAGGTTTATACACGAATATATTAGTGTAATTAATGTAATGATCGCCGCTACAGTGTTCCCGACGGTGTACACAACAGTATATATAATGTATATATACAGTATAGTATACTATACATAGCTCGTCACCATGGTTACGTGTATACACAAAAGAGATGGTCATCTATCAACGTCAATTACGTAACAGTGATTTACTACTACGTCAATCAATGTTTTACTAAATTCCTATGTTAGGTAGCATTTCTTTATTTATAACTTATTTATAAATAATAATGTTTATATATATATATGTACTTTAATAATATAAATAGTATCCTATTTACGTATACATAAACAAATGTTCTATATATATATATTTGTGTGTATGTATCATCGATGTAAGTAAAAACTTTTATTTACATCGATGGTATGTATTCGTCGCATAATTTGCGTGTGTTTGTGTATATGTATATGTGTATAGAAATGTTTGTATGTTTAATGTGCTATAATATAAAATTGACCTTCATTAAATCACCATCAATATCATGGTATACCATGATATATTCTATTTAATATATGCTAATAAAGTACATGATATATGATAGAAACATGTACATCACATCATAATATACATTCACAGTCATCGTATACACTACAGTGTACTGCATGCAACCTGTAGGACCAATTACCATATATGGTAATTGGCGTCATATTTCGAGATGGGCGTGGCAATTAATGAACTTAGTTAGCCACACCCACATTACTTACTACGTAATAGTGATGTAAATGATGCTCAAATCTAAAGCATGATGCAGTCTCAGTCTCAGTTACCTAAAATCTCAACTCGGCTCGGTCTCATTTTGTTAGAGTCTCGGCTCGGCTCGGGCTCCCTTGGCTAGAGTTTCGTCCCGTCTCTGGCTCGTTTTTTTTTCCGAAAATGAAATTCTCGGCTCGGCATCAATAACCAAAAGTCTCCGCTCGGCATTAAAAAGCTCGGTATTATTTACACCACTAGATGAAATTTACATTATTATTCACTGAATCGCGAAGTTAGCGCAGATTTTTTTTTAATTGATGTAAATATGAAATATATTAAAATTAGTATTAAAATATAATTTCAAAAAAGCATCATTTCGACTCGGCAATGTTTTGTAAAAGTCTCAACTCGGCTCGGGCTCGTTTGGCTAGAGTCTCGGCTCGGTCGGGCTCGTTTTATTTTCCGAAAATGAAAGTCTAGGCTCGGCATTAAAAACCAAAAGTCTCTTCTCGGCATCATTTACATCACTACTACGTAATAACGGGTACTAAAGTACAGCACCGCTAGTGTTATGTTGTTGTCTGGTAGAGGGAGACACCTGCCGTTATGTAATGAAACGTTAATCAATGCGGCTAACTACATTTTAAAAAATTCCAGAAATATATAAATATATATATTTGTATATATGTGTATATAGGGGAATATAGGTGATGTTAATATATATATATATATATATATATATATATATATATATACAGCGTTCATGTGTTATATATAACATTATAATACATGTGTTATAATAATATAAATAATATATATATATATATATTATTTATATAATTTATTGTACGTGCACTTGCGAGGATCCTCGAGCGGAACACTCGAATGTCATCACTTTGTAACGGTATTTAAACAATATGTCATCAGCATATATATATATATGTATGTAAATCTAACTATATTTAGACAAAATAGTTTAAATCAAATATACAAGTATAACATTTAATAGGTAAAGCCAATAGATCACACACCGAGTAACGTACTTTATCTATTTATAGTTATATCAAGTATTTATATATATATATATATATATATATATATATATGCATATCATATAATATAATGTTAAATCACAATATAATTATAAATCACATAAATATATGTACTATAGTATATGTATGTATAATATATATACTACATTATATATATATATATATATATATATATATATATATATATTTAGTGTAAATGTTGATCATATTAGTATACACATCAATAATAGATTGTTTATTAATATAACGTATACATTATACACTGTGTATAGTGGTTATTTAATTTATGTTAACATGTTTATACTTATTAAATTTATAATGTATATACTGTATAATATACAGTATATATATATATATATATAAATATATATATATATATATGTGGTTCTTGTCGGGGTGAGGATGCAAGTGTTGTTAGGGGGCAATTGTTGTCAGTGCTCTTACTATTGAGGAAAGTAAGTTAAGACATTGGATATAGAAACCCCAAATCCTCCAAATTGATACACATTTATCGACTTTCATTTGCAATCGGTGTAAAATTGTCGAGGTAGATTTGTGTATGCCTATTTGTATTACTGATATCCTGGATAGAAATTTTATATCAAATATTTTATTTAATATTATTTTAATGTTATATCTAATTTCCCCCCACAATCACATTGGATAAACGACTTGATAAGCTCTGCTTTTTAGTTCATCGAGGTTAATGCATACACTTTGATTATTATTATATATATATATATAATCAATGCATTAATTATATATCATATATTATATATAATATTAATTATATTATATATAATATATAATATATAATATATATATTAATTAATACTTAAGTGTTGACTATATGTATAGTCAACACTTAAAATTATATACAATATATATATATATATATATATATTTGTAATTGTTAAATTATATTTGTAAGTATACTTTTATATATAACATCTATTTACTAAATTTAATAATGTTAACAGATTATTATCTCGTTATATGTTAACGGTAGGTATACCATATATGGTTATAAGTTATAGCTTATCACGATCCATACATTTGGAATGTATACATCCTATAGGAAGACTAATCCTAATGACAAATGAAATATTATTATATTCTACTCCCTGTTTACATAATGTGTGCATATTTCAGTTGTCAATAAATAAATAATACTTTTATAGTAATGCAACTAATAAATGATTATAACAAAATTAATTAATAAACGAAAACAAAACAGAATATTGTATATCATAATTATATTAATAATATGAAAATATAATGAAATATCCTAGGTAAAAAGACAGCAAATTAATAAAACGAAATATATCTTTTAAAATTGATCATTCTAGAACTATTTATATATTTAGAAGATTTAATATCATTATCTATTATATTCCAAAGTTTGTGTCCATAAAATAGAATAGAAATTAAACCGTACCTTTTTCTATTAAATTCTATACGACACTAGTGATAATTCCGTGATTAATGAGTTTATATACCTATAGGTATATATATGGGTATATACATATATGTATAAGTTGTATAACGTTATTCAACGCCTATATGTCATTCTATATATATATATATATATATATATATATATATATATATATATATAGATTTGTATATACGTGTGTAATATCTATAAATAAAGATTAATAGTTTTATATAAACTGGTTTGTAGATTTGCTATATCATCATAATGATAATGTAATGTTTGAAGATAATATAAGTAGGACATACATGTATACCGTATGTCATACCGTATGTCATACATGTATGCAGTGCATACAGTGCACCTTATTACCGGTAACATTACCGGTAATAGGTATATTACTTAATAGCACATAGTGGTTATTGCCGATGTGTATACATTATGGGCGCCGGAACAGGGGGGTTTGGGGGGTTGCAACCCCCCCTGGAAAAAGAATGGAGGGGTTTTGATATTTAAAACCCCCCCTGCCATTTAGGTAAAATGAAGGATTTTTTCTGTATATTATTATAATCTCTGTGATGATTATATGTTAGCAGAAATTAATAATGTTATCATATACATTAGAGTGAAGCATTATATATCAAATCTCTATGCATTTTATATTTATAATCTATTATATTTGCTTATTAATTAAAAAATATAATAAAATGTCCAATATATTATAATTAGATTTAATTTATAATGAAGAAAAATACTCTATTTCGATATTTGTTAGTTTATAAATAAATTGAACTATTTATGTTTGTTTAATTTAAACTTTAAATACAATTATTAAAAATGTATAGGATTTATTCATCTAGGATTTTATATAGGGGAGGAACTGGAGTAGCGGCCGAAAATGTATATGCCTTAGATACTTCTAACATATCGATAAATACTGAATTTGAATATCTTATTTTTTTGAATTAGCTAGAAATCATATAGTTCTAGAATACTGTGATTTCACTTTTATATATAAAGTATATTATTGAATAATATTAACGATTGCTTAGTCATTAAAAAAAATCACTAAAATAAGGCATACATGAGTAGTGGCCGCTAGTACCAGAAAATGCAATAGGTGTCTCGTAATGTATTCGATTTAAATATTTTAAATTATTTAATTTGTATTTAAATTTTTTAAGATTATTAATTATATTTGTGATGTAGTAGTAGTAGTAGTAATAGTATTTATTTATACACAAAGATTAATATAACATTCTACAATGTGTTTTACTGTTTGTCGAACAGTTTACAGGTGTGGGTTCCCGGATGATTTAACGATCATCCGTAAAAATAATATAATAAAATAACATTCTTATAATAATAATATAATAATAATATAATAACACGATTACATTTCAAAGAGAGTTAGATAAGTTGTATTTTAGTGGGGAACGTTTAAATAGCTCCTTGAGTTTATATTTGAAAGTGGTTATTGACATATCTTCTTTGCGTATAGATTGGGGAAGTTTATTCCAGAGAGTTTCACCTCTCCAGCTAAATCGTTTGTTACCGTACTTTCGTAGTCGTGTAGTCGGTATGTCAAGTCTATGAGATGCATACGCACCTTAATTTTATTCAATGATTTAATTACATATATGTAGCACCATTTCAGCGTTAATTAAAACGACCAATACTCCTGCATCGGCCGCTACCCCTGTTCCTCCCCTATCCTACACCAAGTACTGGCGAAACTATTGCAAATAATCTGAAAAAACATAATTATTCGTCTCGGACTTTCCATGTCTAATTTACGCCATCAATGTTATGATATAAGCTTCAATATGTCAGCTGATATAAAGGAACACAAGTCATACAAAAAGGACAACCTTTGGCATATTAAGGGGGTATGCCATTACCAGTATTTCTGGAAATGTTTACTAGAAAGTTATAATCTAGCAAGTTAAATACAATTGTAGTGGGATACCCCATTACTTTCCGATAACTTAAAGGAAATATAGTAACTTTAATTGGTGTATCCCACTACAACTTGCTAGAAAATCACTAGGAACAATCTAGCAACATTTCCGAACAATATTTATGTATAATAATATATGGTATAAATGTTAATAAATTATGGTATAACTTTATATCAAATATGGTATACATTTTAATAAATTATGGAATAACTTTGTATCAAATATGGTATAACTTTTTATAAAATATGGTATAACTTTATATAATATATGGTATAAATTATGGTATAACTTTATATAAAATATTGTATAACTTTTTATAAAATATGGTATACATTTTTTAATTAGTTATACCGTAAATGGTATACCAGGGCGCCACGGGGTTATACCATTTTTTAATCAATGTTATACCATTTATTTCTAACAGTGTATAATATCCAATAAAAATAGTAGATATACATAAATATAATTAATTATAATATGCATGTAGTTTATTTTTTTTATTAAATTTATATTTTAATAGTAATATTAAATTTAAATTTTAACTTTATAATAATTATATTAAAATAGGTTATATTATTATTTAATATTTATTTATTAATAAGTATGTATATAATCAACTGGAATCATGAATCCTAATTATATATATATATATCAATGATACATAAGCAACTTACGACATATTTTAAAGTAAAATACGGATCTATTTTGATTAGATATTATAAATCACATGGGGTCGGTATTATGGTAATTTGGGGGTCGGTAATAGTAAAATCACATACATGTGATTTTTTGACATATGGGTTGCTATAAGTAAGATATATTGGCTAATTATTCAAATTAAATTATTTGTATATTAGTTATAAACATTTTATTGATCTACAATATTATGCACAAAATTAAGTTTTATTTTAATTAATAAAGTATTTACAATGATTTAAAAAAAGTTATTATTCAAATATTTAAAAAGTAAAAACAGAATATTACATTTTATCAAATAACAATTGTAGGATTAAATATTTTTTTAAACTAAATACTTATTCATATTTATCATTAAATTACTAACAGTACATGTATATATCCTTTTTTGATATATCTTATAGTTACTACGATACGAGAGGGGTAGATATTAGGAGGGGGTCGGTAATCGGAGACTTTCCCCTAAATTATATTTAATTCACTATATATATATAGTGACTATAAAATATAATCTATATGATATACATTCAATATATGCATTTAATTCAATTGAATTAGTATTGAAATATAAAACAATATATTAATAATAAATATTATTTGCAATTATTAATAATTTATATTGTATAGGTAGGTAGGTTACTTAGGTTACCTATTATACTATTATAACTAAATATATATTGTTTCGAATTATGAAATACAATCGTATTAATTAAATATATAAATAATATCGTGATCGGGATCGGGATCGAGATCGGGTAAGAAACTTGGGATCGGGAAAGGATCGGGTAACGAAGTGAGGATCGGGATCGGGAGAAGGATCGCATAAGAGAATAAATAGAGGATCGGGATCGGGATCGGCGATCCAGAAAAAAGGATCGGTGCCCATCACTGATCATAACTATAACATTCTATAAAAGTGGTATCAAGTGGTATCACGTGCAATGTGTTATTGTTCTAATATAATTATTACTTTTTAATAATAATATAATAATAAAAGTTACATATAGATATATATATTAAAATAATATTATATATAATTTATAAAGGTTTTTTAAAAAACTTAATAAAAATGTATTAATTCTATTCATTTGTTTAAAAACAAACACTTCATCTCATTCGCATCGTAACATTAATAATAATATATCTCTCCATTGAACTATAGCTTCGACAGCTATATAGCTATATATACAATATTGTCGTTAAGATTGACATCCCCGCGGGTTCACTTCCATATTACAATAGGTATGCTATACTATTTAATAAGTACATATGTACGTAGTTATGTATCGTCACATTTATTAAAAGTGACTTAGAACGTGAAGACAATGCGTTTTCATAATAATAGCCATGGTGTATATAGATAGGGCTGGGCGTGTACACGTCACATTCAATATATTTAAATGTCGGTAGTATATTCATATATTATTAATTATATACGTCACTCTCAGACTACACGCAGTGCATTACGTAAGATGTGGTATGGTGTGAAGTAGTGGTACCGTGTGAAGTAGTGGTACTCGGGTGAGGCGCACCTATAGGATACACAGGTAGTATACTACCTATGCATAGGGTAGGTAGGTGAGAAACGATAGCGACTTCAATAAAAATGTGAAAAGAGTTAGAGGTCTATTTATAGACACACTAATGACGTTGAAACAGTCGACTACCTATATGCCTATAGGCGGGTAACTCGTGTGTTTGCGCATATATTAATTATGAATATGTTATTCATTAACATTTTTTTGTAGGATGTATAGTTTATGAGATACCGATAGTGTCCGTATTCGGGAACTGTCCGTATTCGGTTACTTTCCCCTATATATATATATATATATATATATATATATATATATATATATATATATATATCATTATTATATAATATAATGCTATATATAAAATACACAATAGATCAATTTAGAAACTCATAACAATATAAATATACTGAACCCCATACTTATATACATAAAGTGTAGAAAAAAACAAAACCTGTTTTAAAGATTTCAATTATGGGTCAAAATGTTGGAGAATATCGAATATAGCCCACTTTTGTTTTGATTATTATTTCAAAGTTCAAATTAAAAATATGTTACATATATCGCTATATAATAATAATAAAATAATAATGTTTATTGACTCAGAAAACGATGGAAGTCAAGTTGAAATAATAAAACAAATAAATAGTTACACAAATAATAATAAATTTAAAAAGACATTATAATTATAACATATATGTATGTAGTCGAAATTTAAAAGTAATAAATGATGATATGGTCCCTAATTCATCGGGAAGACTGTTCCAGTACTTCGGAGCAGCAACAGTGAAAGCAGTATCTTCATACATAGATGAGACAAGCGGTAAAGAGAGTTTCATCAGCTCACACTTGCGACTCGGACGAGTAGTTATTCGAATTATGAGTCCTTTCGATAGGTATGACGGAACTCCCATATATATATAGCCTTGTGAGTAATGCAAATAAGTCGAATATAGTTAACATATTATATATATATATATATATATATATATATATCTTATATATAGACTACATTTTCATTCTTCATGATAATTGGTCATGTATTCATCTACACTAGTGATCAAATATCGAAACGAGTATTTTCAATTTGACCTCATACATCGTAATCAAAACAAACGGGGCCTTCAATACAGGCGTTTTATCTAACATTTGTAACCAAATTCACCTATATGGACTACCTATATATAGGTAGTTTATGTATGTAGATAGTTTATATATTTGTATATTTATATTTATTTAAATAATTAATCGTACCAAGGTACACACATATCAATATGTGTGAACCTATGTATTGTATTGAATACCCGTATATTTAATAAATAATCTATAGATAAATGATCATCATGTCAAACGTAGCCGTTGATTTAGACAATACGGGTACTGTGGTCGATATAATATGTCATGTTAGCATATATGTGTATACATGTATACATGTATATATACATGTATATATATACACAACGAAAGTAGGCCAGTAGTAATTATTCCCCTGTGTAATAGATATCGGGTTTCTTTAATTGAGCATTCGATATGTCGCACGAGCTTATAATGGTATCCGTAACGTAGGTGATGCGCGTGTAGTGGTCAATTAGAACGTATCATTATAATTATAATATTTATTAGAAGAATCTTTGTTTTTTTCTGTTATTTTTCTACTATATATAGAAAACTATAGTAGAAAACTATAGTTTTATATATATATAGTTATAACTATATATATATATATATATATATATATATATATATATATATATATATATATACATTCTATATCCATATATGGAGTACTCGAATACTGACACCATAACAATAAATCACCATAACTTTATTATTTATTAATTAAATATATCCAAATGTTATTGTATACCTATATAACAGTAATACGATGTTTCCTCTTAAAGGATTCCAGAATAATATATCCTATAGGATATATATTAAAATATACATAAAACATACATAAAATATATGTTATGTTGTTGACGCCCGTATTATATATCATATTTTATAATTATAAACATGTCTATAATCAGTAGGCATATACCTAGTATATCCTAACAGTAAATTAAGACGTGTATGTTGTGTAATAATTGAACTCATTAACCTAATTTTAGACTAATAACATCATATTGTTTATGTATTCGGATAATTTTAAATACCAATAAATAGGTTACCAATATTGTACAATACATTGAATGCATCACGTGTGTTGTTTATGTGTATCACTATATTGCCCTTATCTAATGGTAAGGTTATTTATTATATAGCTTAATGTCTACTTTATTTGTTAACAATAAAAAAGTGCTTCATAGGCAGTAAATACAATTATAATAGGTATTATGTTAGATAATATAATTATAAAAAAAAACGGAATTAAATTGTGAAAATTATCAAATATATCCATATAATTTACCCATTTTGTACTGGATAAGATAAAATTATATAATTACATTTTATTATTATAAATAGATTATATTATGGTAACTTATCCAGTACCATGATCCAGTACAATATGGGTAAATTATATGGATATGTTTGATAATTTTCACATTTTAATTAATTTTTTTATAAATTATTATCTAACATAATAACTATTCACATATAACAAATCATATATATATATATATAAATATAATAGAAATTCTTAAAGTATTATTATGATATATAGTATATATATATATATATATATATATATATATATATATATATATATATATATATATATATATATATATATATATTATGTATCATATACATATATGAAATAAAAATATATATTTATTGATTGATCATTTATTTAATAAAAAGTGGATAAATATAGTCGAAAGTATAAAGTATAAATATTTGCTATAAAGTATACGTTTTTTATTAAATTACTGAAAACAGATTTTGTTTATATTATAATATATAGGTATATAATTATATAAAAGCAATATATATATATATATTAAAAAATATATGTATAAAATCATAAATAAATAATGTATAAACTCTGAAAACTATATAAAGATTTATCAAATGGTTTAACTATGGAATCATTATACATTATGTAAATCCAAATCCTATATATAAGATCCTAACTGTTGTGTGTACATATGAAATAATAATATATATTATATTGTGTATGGCAGTATGTTTACGATACATAGGTAGGGGCGTCGGAACAGGGGGGGACGGGGGTTATCGGTTATAAGTATGTTTTGCCCCCCCCCCATGAAATATGTATTAATAAATTTTATATATATTAAATCTAGTATATTGTCTTTGTAAATAAAAAAATTTTCTAAAGAATTATACCAAACATTTGGGGGGGGGCTAAGTATTGTTTCCCCCACACATGAAATGTGTATTAATAAATGTTATATATATTAAATCTAGTATATTATCTTTGTTAATAAACAATTTTTCTAAAGAATTTTACCAAACATATGGGGGGGGCTAAGTATGTTTTGCCCCCCCCCCCCATGAAATATGTATTAATAAATTTTATATATATTAAATCTAGTATATTGTCTTTGTAAATAACAAATTTTCTAAAGAATTTTACCAAACATTTGGGGGGCTAAGTATTGTTTCCATACATGAAATGTGTATTAATAAATGTTATATATATTAAATCTAGTATATTATCTTTGTTAATAAACAATTTTTCTAAAGAATGTTACCAAACATATGGGGGGGGGCTAAGTATTGTTTGCCCTTCCCCCCATCCATGAAATATGATAATATTCACGAGATAATCTATGATAGATACTTGTTATCTGGCGATATTAAGAATGACATTATTCAACTATATAAATCTAAATTATGAAATATTTGATTATAAGATATTAATGTAAGTTTCTCAATTCAATGTGATGGAATTCAAGATATATCCGGAAGTGAGCAGAACATTTTAGTGGTTCGATATTTCACATAAAAACTATAAATTAAATAAATATGCATATTAATATGCAAGATGACTGAGGATACAACTTAAATATAGCAAATTTAATGTTATCTGAACTTTAACATCTTAACTTGCCTATTTCTAAATTAAAAAGACAGTCATATGACGGTGCAGCTAATATGTCTGGTCAATATAATAGTGTAAAGACTATAATAATGAATAGACAGCCATTAACTGTTTATATATAATGTGGAGCTCATCGCACAAACTTAATAGCATAATCATTAGATAATAATATAAATATAAGAAAAGCCTTGAGAGTGGTTCATGATGTGGGATTATTATATGAACAAACGATCAAATTCCGTATTGTATATTCATAATACTAATAATAACAAAGCAAATACATTGAAACCAATATGCCCAACAAGATGGACTGCGAAAATCATGTATTAAAACAACATTAGATCAATATAGTGGTTTAATCGATGCACTGAAATAATATAAATAATTAGATTATATTACCAATGACCACAAATATATTGCAAATTTATTATTACAAAATATGAATAGGTCAAATATTTGTAACCTAAGTCAAATATTTTTTCTATGAATATTTAAAGTTTGATATTTGAAAGCTTGGATATGAAGGTGAAAGCTTTCATGATACCAACAAATACTATTGAAGGTAACATTTATAAAAAATATACTTGAAAGCATATATGATTATAATTATATATAATCATAATAAAAATCAATAATAAATAAACATAAAGGATCAGATAATAGTAAAGATGATTCTAATTAAATTGAATAATGATAGAAATAATTTGCACACATTCATTGAAGATATAGAAACAAAAGTATTTTATATTTTATATATACATGTTTTTATATTTATTCAAGGTTAATAATATACTTTTATAAACATATTATATAAAACATTTTATAAAATACAAAAATAGCTTATAATAAAATATTATAATAATTTATTTTTATTTTAAATATATATAATTTAATTTTCTAAGTATATCTAAGTATATCTAATTCAGAGAATAATAATAAGACATAAAATATAAATTATTATAAATATGTATGAGATGAATATTAATAAAAGTTTAAAAGACTATGTAAGGTATATCATCTAGATAAAATAATATAACATTGTTAATGTTATGTTAATATAATAATTTGATTAGATATTATCAGTTAATATGTTAATATACTTTATCATTAGTATTTACAGAATAAAATATACTGAGTTGTTTGATTCCATAATGATGAAAATTATAACCAAATTGTATACTAAGAAAATATTATTTATACATTCTTATAAATTAAAGTAATCATTATTACAAATAATATAATTCATAAAAAAAAGGTTTGTTTTTTTAGATTAATCTTATTAATCCTATTAATTTTCTACACTAAACAGATTTTATTAAAAAATGTATGAAGAATTAACGATTGAAAGATCGAATTTACATATGTTCAAATCAATCAATATGTTCAATACCATCTGATGAGGATAAACATATACATGATGGAACAATCTCCTAAAATTCAAAAAATATTTTCTGGCATAAGAGATTTGATCAAATTTTATTGGTTTACCCCTCAAGTTCTGTGTCATGTTAGCGTGGATTTAGTAAGCTACGAATAATAAATACGTTGTTACGATCTACTATGCTAGATAGTAGATTAAATGCATTAGTATTGGCAAATATCGATCAAAAAATAATTCACACAATTGAGATGGGTATATTTATATATAAAATCTATATTTATATATTAATAAATTATGTAATGTTTATTATTTATTTTCTAATATATTCCTACTCATTGTTATACAAATTAAATATTATGAATTGCATATTAAAGGGTTAACATAGACTAAAGAGGTATACGATATTAATAAGATATAGTTAGTAATTATATTAGTAATAAATAATAGGATATATAATATATCATAGAAATAAATAGCCCCCCCCATAAAAAATATCGTTCCGACGCCCCTATACATAGGTAATACATACATAGTGCTACTATAGGTGTGCATATGTGCATATATGTACCTACTTTTATTGAATGTCATTTGATACGTAATTTTAAAGATAATGAAATATGTTTAAATATTTGTAAGTACACTATAGTGTACTTTTATAAATTATAATTGTGGATAACAATGAAAACTAATGTGTAAAACCCCTCCTTAATAACCCCCAATAATCATACCTCATTAACCCCCTTAGTCATACCTCGCAATCATAATACCATTTATGCATTATAATAATAATAATATCAGATTCAGTTGATGACCGAGTTCACAAACCCAGGTATGGTATAGAAGTTCTATTGAACTTGTCGACATGCAAACCTAGGTGCAGCTGCACTTGGTAATGAGAGAATTAATACAAAAACAAATAAATATAGAATATAACAAATTCTTGTTCTATGTTATGTACCTACAATAGGACCTACAGTGTAGGTCCTAGACTGTAGTTCGTACTTTATGACTCATACAGTCCTACCCATGGGCAATGCCCATTGCCCATTGGGCATACCTATATGCATATAGGTCCTATATATGTATACACATTTCTCTCTAATCTATAGCTGCAGCTTAAGCTTTAAATACAAATCAATATTCTATAGGTAATATCATATACAATCTTCTATAAACTAATCAAATTAGGCATAACAACGTTACATAACAACATATATGTATAGTATACTATTAATAGTATATATATATATATATATATATATATATACTATTATAGTATACTATTAATGATTTCTAGTTAAAATACTATCTATAACGTTCCTATTTACATTATGAACGTTTTTATGTTATATATTTATATTAGAATTAAATGATTACAGGACATGTCCTTCGTAATAAATATATAGGTATCTAATAAAAATACAATAAAGTAATTTTCTGATATTTATTCAAATTTAAGGTATAATAAAATTATGTATTCAGCTAATATATCAATAAAATCAATATTATAAAGTAATAGATATATTTTCTTATCTATATATAAATATTATATGTATACAATTTATATATTATATATAAAACCCTATACATTATACAACAATTAATAATAGTTGGGAATGCAGATTTCAAAATAAATTATTTATTTTATAAATCAAATAAATGTAAAAAAATCCATTTTAAAAATGTTTTAAATTGTGATTATATAAGATATAAAATATTATATAACAATTTATATTAGTTTTTAATGTAGATTTCAAAATAAATAATTTATTTTAAAAAGGCATTCTATAAAAGAGGCTATTTATGCTATTTTTAAACTGCTTTCATATATAGGTGTTCACAGTTACTAAATAGCATATAATTAATAAATAGTACATAATAACAATTTTTTTTCCTATTTTAACGAATTTATCCATGACGATATCCTCTTTAAATGTTTATGGAAAAATAATATAAATTTTTATTTATTAAGGTATATTATTTTTTAAAAATTAAACCTATGCTTATATGCATATAACTAGAGAGAAAGCTCTCTAGCTCTATTCTTATATGTGTAATCTAAATATACAGAAAATGTCAACAATTTATATAATAATAAATACAATAATTAAATAGTTCCGAACGTTTTAGTATTCTAATCAAGGTCGTGTCATTGGTATAATATTCATAAAATTTAAATTCTAGAAAAATATCTGTCTAAATATAGTGAAATATTTTGATAATAATATAATTAATGTTTCTTTTTAATAGTAGGTGTTATACAACATAATTTATACTAGTTCATATATATATATATATATATATATATATATATATATATATATATATGTAATGGCAAGCAAGCTCGTCCTGGTAAGGTAAGGTAAGGTATATATAGGATATACAATTTAAGTACGATTTTTACATGAAATCATAGAAAAATATTTTATAAATTATATTTGTATATAGTAAATTAAGAAGTAGGTCCCCATGGGGATGTGGGGTAAATGCATTTAGTTATATTTTATAAACTAGAATTGATCGAAATGAGTTTAAAATTTAATTCATATGTAGTATGTAATTATCATAGATAACATAATATTGATATAAACAGATAAAAACAAATTTTAATTTTGTAATCAAAATAAATAAAATTAAATAATAAATATAATTATTATCAATAAAAGGTAATACTCCAATTTTCGTTGTTTTTAATTTATTTTAAATTCAGTAACATATAGGATTAAGGACTATAAAGTTACTATCCTACATAGTATAATATATAGATTATATACATTATACCCTACTTAATATCTTTTATAATAAGTATTATATATATATATATATATATATATATATTAGCCTATTATTATAATAATTATATTATAGGTAGTGTACTAGTATATTGTGTATATACTATAGTATAATGTATACCTATTTAGTACATTAGTATAGTTATATTATCTACTATTATTAAATTAAAAAAATTATATATATATATATATATATATATATATATATATAGGGTATTTAACATTACATAATAGTATTGCCAGACAAAAAAATATATTTGTAAAATAAGTGAAATGTGAACGCGAAATGGGAATTTCTCACTGAGTTAAGATAAAGTCGCGAGCTGTGTGTGGCGTGCGTCGAAATGTGAAAATAAATATATGTATATAAACAATCGTATTGATCTGAATACGTTAAATTTATAAATTTATCATGTCTAGATTGGCGATGAATACAGCGATATTGTGTTTACTGTTGGCAACTTGTGCAATCTCCAGCCAGATAACGCCATACCAAAGTATAATTCGTCGTACTAGTACATGTAAAAGCATAAACATCGAAACAATCGAAGTGATAATAGAATCTCTGTACACAAAATTCAACTTTTCAAAAAAGGTTCGTACTTTTTACATTTATTTAGCTAGAGATACGTTTTAAAAATATGTAACTGATATATGTTTATAACTCAACATATAGTCAGAAAATTGTAACACAATTATTAAATAAATATTCTATATTATAATATAATAATTATAATACTACTTATAAACGAATAATAATCAATATAAAGTTAATATTAAATATTATAATTATAATATTTATTCTATTGAGCATCATGCTCAGCATGTGTTGAATTGTATTTAATTTTTATAATGAATTATCTTATATAAATATTATTATATTATATAGGATATTATGAATATAATTTAATACAATTAAGTATTGAAATAAAAATGTATTATTACATAATCTGTAATCGTTTAAACTTCATTTTAGTCTAAATTCATGTATAAAAGGATGACAAAATTATATATTCAATATAATTTGCCTACCATGTACGACGTACATTGTACGTTACATGATGTAACATATATTTAATATAAAATGTAAACATTTTATATATTATTATATTATAAAATGTAATGTGTATTAATTAAGTAAAACATGTATATAATAATTATATATATATATATATATATATATATATATATATTTGTACTTATGTACTACTTAATAATTATTACAAATTATAAAATAAATTTGTAATGGGTGACATTTAATTTAATTAATTATATTTATTATTCCTCAAATTAATTAATTATTAACATTAAACCGTATATGCGTAAAACTAATTATCATATTGTTAATATTATAATAATCAAATATAGCATTAATAGGTATAATTTCATAAATCATAGGTATAAATAAATCAATAATAGTATACAAAGTAATACTTAAAACTTAAAGACTTTTTAGTTGAACCTTTTAGTAAGTATATAATTTAAGATAATCAATATATTTTGAATGTGCCCTTAACACATTATAGTATAATCAAAATACTGATGTTTATAGATTACGTTTATAGTAACGATAAGTTAACAGAATACCAGGTGACTATCAGAGGTCATACAGGTACCGTATAGTGTAACCGTAGCAGCTACTTTCATCTCGGCATTCGTTAAACCTAACTTGATACATATAATTCACATTAATGATACCATCTATCACCACGAACAATACATACACATCACAAAGGGCGACTGGTGTGCCGTGTTGACGTAAACAAATCCGTAGATAAACACACATCATAACTACAATGGTATTTGTTTACCCGTAATTCATAATAGGTTAAGGCTGTTGTGTAGTAATAGTTATCGTAGATTGTTATTTAATATATCTATAATGATTATAGTATAATCGATATATTATCGTTATTATGATATAAATATATACTTTATATACTTTAGCAATAATAAGGATTATCATTTTGCTACATGTTGGATTATATGTATTATAATATGTTAATATAAAGTTATATGCTACATATTATACATATAAATGATTATATAAAACTTAGTTAATTTTTGTTGAATAGCCAATTATAAATATTATATAACATTCTGTTTAGTATAAGTTACATTTTTCTAAACTATTACAACTAATTCTATTTTATTAAAATATTATTCGAGATATCATTTTATTTGTTTTATATCTTTATTGTATTTAACAGATTGTTTATTTTTTTAAATAAATATATTTGTTTTATTCTAACTTATCTATCAAATTACTAATTAAATCAATTTTAAACAAAATTTTAACCAATTATAGTTATATATTTATGCTTTTCAAATTCATTTTCCAAACAAATAAACCATAGAGCTAGAAATGTTCTCTCTAGCTCTATGAAATAAACACATAAACTTAATTTAATATTTAATAATTGTATGTTAACAGTTATTATGTGATAGATTTATTTATTTATTTTAACAGTACATTTTCTGGTCAAATCAATTATTCAAGGAATATATTTAGTGAAATAATGGTTTACAAATATCCAATACAATACATAACAATATATTTAGACATTATTTTAAAACATTAGTTTATTTATCTACTTTACATTTATTTATTCTGCTCCAACAAATATTATTCAACAAAATAAATAATATATATTTTAAGTTACAATTTTTAACAAATGAATTTTAACTATGAATAATAATTTTTTAATTAAATTCGATAACATAATAATCTTTCATTATATAATAGTTATATATTATAAAAATTATAACATTCCTTTATCGAAATACCAGTGATGTGTTTAATTATATGTCTATATAAGGTAAATTTCTAAAAAGCAATTGTCATATATTATAAGATAATTGTATACACTTGTAATAACACATATACTTACGCATGAGTACAAATACATGTATTATCAAAGTTTTTATTGAAGTCATTATTTAAAGAGAAAATTATCACCTTAGATAAATTATGACATAACAATGGGAATTTATAGATTTTCAAAAAACAGTTATTGGTAACATTTATGTTAGTCATATTTCACACATATGTAATTTATGCTAGTTTTCGAAATGGGTGCATTTCAATATTATTATTATTATCAGATTTAGGTTATGCCAGGGTAATTAATAATTATAGAAGCAATGTTGCTTATCAAGACAATTGTCCCTTTATTAACATGATAAGTTTCATTATAGATAAGAGTAATAAATAAATAATAATGTTATAATATGATGACTTCCTGTTTACATATATATGATAAATGTAAATGTATATACATATATTGTATTACTAATTTAAGTGAATAATTGTATTTAAGTTTATAATATCTATTACATATACACATATTATATACTAATATGTATATACAAATTACACATGCTATTATAATATTAGTAATTAATACTTATTAAGTTATCATATTTAAATTATTTCTATGTAGGAATTCTAATCTAAAGTTTTGTGTAAATATATATAATCTATATATGCTTGTAGATTTCTAAATAATACATACTACATTAAATAGATACTATATATTTTGTTATATAACATGAGAAAAATTATGAATTGTATTGACAGCTGCTATAGTTGTTATACATTGATGTTTGTGAAATCATGCTTTTCATTAACATTAGATAGAGATCAACTTTTCTCAATTTATTTTATATATTTATATATAATTAGATCTTGTTTATTAATTTAATTAGATTTATATATTTAATGTCTTTATCTTTCAGATGTATGATATCGTAAACTTTTTTTCATTTCACTATATAAATCATAATCATTTGAATACTTGCAATTGTATAGTAGTATAATGAACTATTATATAAACAGAGATTAATATAATATATGTATATTTTATATTGTATTTTCATATTAATAATATAATTAGCAAATTAATATAATATCAGTGATATTTATTACAATCTGGTTACTATAATATTGTTAAAATCAATAAACAATGTCATGTATTGTACTTCATCATGTCACCAATAATAGCACATACTATACTATGAGACACAGTATATACTGTATACTGTATAGTATAGGTATACTATTATACATAGTATATACTGGGTGCATTGGGTATAATCATCCTATTCAATTTTTATATTTTTAAAATTGTTATCTATTTACTAATATGAAACATAATTGATAAGTTAACAGTACAAAAAAAATATTAATACATTATAGGTACAATATATATTGTTATAAATTTTATAACATATTTTTATAAATGTTGATAAAAAGATATATTGTACACATAAAAATCATAAACTTACTTGTATACTTATAATATGTAATATAATACTTATAATATATATATATATATAATAATAATATTTATATATTGAAATATCATATATATATATATATATATATTGAATACAGTACAAATATCCATGATACAGATACAAATGGACCATATATATTTATAAATATATATATATATATATTTATTTATAAGTATGGTATAATAATAAAGTAATATGATATACATGTATAATATACCTAGTATATACAATAAAACTGTATTATAGTAGATAATATCTACACAACAGTGTATAACCTAACCACATAGATATTATTCCCACATTTACATGTATAAATATCTATAAAATGTGAAAGGCTTTCACATTTTCTATTTTTATTATATATTTAGTTCAGTAGTAAATTAACATATTGATTTCTATCAATAGGGTGTCACTGAATTAAGATTAACTCCCTATGTTCAATAGTGTGGTAATTTTACATGCCTGCTATATTCCACACTCACACACATATATAATAATATTATATACTATTGTTTGACAGGTCAATTGAGTTTATATATATAATTATAATATTATGTAAACTATTATTTTAAATAACAAGTTTTAAATGTATATTTCATAATATAATACTTATATATATATATATTATAATTATAATATTGTATACAAAGCTATTATGTAATAATATATTTATATATATATATATAAATTATATGCTAATATAATTATATTCATATTAATATATATATATATATATATATATATATATATATATATTATATAATATATATATAAAAAATAAAATATAATTATTAAAAGATTGTTATAAATCAATATATGTATATCTAATAATAATAATATAATAATTTTTAATTAGAATATTTTATTCTTGTATAATTTATAAAAAAGTGAATACAATAAGATAGATATTTTCTATTACTATCGCCCTGGCTATACATAAACACATATACATATACATATACATAATCACACATACATTCTACCTACTAGGTTATACCTATAAAGTATACTAATACACACACATATACATACACACACTTGTTATCACGAATGTCATCTTTAATTTATATATAACTTACGAACAATATATTATAATCGAATCATCGCGACTAAATAAATAACCCTACCTCGACTACTCTCGCGCGCAGGGATGTTTCCTCATGGATCACGTGACCTCGGAGGTGGTGAGCCTGCCATTGGACGGCGCCGGCTTCGAGTCTCTGTCGCTGTACCTGCTCACTAACATCGCCTACGGAACCAGAGCTAACTGTAGTCTGAATACCAGCGCTGTAGACTATCAGAAACTGTTGCACTCGCTGCAGCACGTCAGTCGACAGAAGTATTCCGTACACGATAAGGTTAGTGGTGGGCGGGCAATGTCGGTACTATGTGTATTTATTACATAACTACATGATTATATTATGTATAATATAAGTTGTGCATATATATATATATATATATATATATATATATGATCGTAATAATAATAATTATATATTATAGAAGATATTTTGGTTTTCTTATATACATTTTGTATGTGTTCATTTCTCCTCTAAAGGGTGTATAAGTTACAATTAGATGCATTCTTTTAAATTGTTGTCGCCCATCATATATATATATATAAATGATATGTTCAAACACTATCCGGACCTATAAAAAGGTCTTAAATAATATTTAGGAATAAACTTATATAATTGTTTATATATATATATATATATATATATAGAACTATTTCTATTTACTAGTGTTTTGAATTATAAAGAAGACATCTATTGAATAATTTATGAAATAAATTCCTAACTTAACTTTTCAATATTATTGTAAAAAATAACAACAGTTTTATGGCCTATTTTATAACGAAATGTATAAATAGAATACATTAATTACTATTTTCCATCAATCAACCCAGATAGGTCATTTGTCTATGGGTGAAACATAAAACACCCCGTTTGAATTGTAATTATATTTTAATGACAACAAACATGACAAGTAGTGAAACACTCATGTCCTAAACAATTTCATCAATTGACCGGTCACTACACTTTCGTCTGATTCTTAATTTCTCAAATAAATTAGAGTTTATTTATAGTTTTAGATAATTTGTACTCAATCCTAAGATATATCAATAACTAACCTAATTAAGTACCCTTCAACCTATTAATAGCACACATGTTTTGCCTTAATTTCTAGAGTTATTACCAACCAATAGATTACTTTGACTTAATAACACTAGTGCATAACTAGGTTTGGTTTACCCCTTAATTTATTATTTACTACTTTGAAAATACTATTCATTATTATATTTATATATATATATATATATATATAAATTTTAATTTAAACTGCATAACATGATATCATTTTACAACAGTATTCTTTTATTAAATTTTATTTATTTATCTAATTTTATACTTGTATATATATAAATATATTCACTATATAATATATATATATATATATATGTATAATTATATAACATATAATATTTGTATTAATAACATTAATATTTCAACAGTGTTTTAATTATGAGTCAATATCTAAAGATAAACCAGCTTCCCAAATCATTCTTAATATAATACAAGGTTTCAATAAATATATATATATATATATATATATATATATACATTAATGAATACATATTATTAAATAAAATTATCTGAGTGTAAATTTATAATAGTATTGAATTGTTTAGTGAAAAACTTAATATAAAATACTTTAAACCCAATCCAGGATACAATCCAGTTGTAAATTGTGAGAAAGTTAACTTTGTGGAGGAGATATTTGAAGAATTTGGTATCGAGCATGATCACAAGATGTTTGATTCAGGTTCCACCGATGTTTAATATTTCATTGTCTACGCATTAATAATTATTTATTTACATATATAAATACTATAATACTATTGTTTGATTGTTATATAATATATCTAAATACACACTAACAATAATATTGATATGTGCCCTGTTGTAATATTCTTATAAATTGATTAAATACTAGGCAATGCAATACTTTATCTGACGTTTAACTTATATTTAAACTAATCTTTATTTGAGAATATTAAAATATACTGGTATATATATATATATAATATATATATATATATTATTGAATATGGTTTAAATGTGACATAATATACATTTCAATGATTATACAAATGTATACAGTTGTTTTGAATATACTTGTATACATTTTATTTGAATTAATACTAACATTTATAAAATTTAAATATACTTATCGTCTGATCGACTATATTACAAAGTATTCATTATTATGAATAATTACAGCATATTATTCACTTATGTATATTCAAGTTAACACAATAATCAATATCATTATAACTTTTCAATTTAGATAATTAGACCTGCTAGGTTAAACTATAGGGGATATTTACCAAACTCCCCATTGTGGGGGTTTGCATGTAAATAGACAGGCGGGTGCTATCACTCTAGATATTTGATTTCAAATACTAGTTGTCTAATTGTCAACATTTCTTTGGTATTATGTTTAGATTATATGTATATCTATAAATTCAATCCCTCTTAATAATATTATAATAGTGTGTCGAAAAAAAAATTAATTATATATACAGATTTTTATAAATATAATCATTATTTAAAAAAACTATAAAGAAGAATACTCCTATTTGTATGATAACTGTTTATTTATATATATATATTCTATATACACTAAATAAATGATAATAACATGTAAATGATTAGAAGCTAACAATTTTATTAATACATGTAAAATATGTATAGATATAATTATATATTTATTTTTTCTTATCAGAAATCATAAATCTCTGAGTGTTACATTACAACTATGAGCTACAATATATGTGTATATATATATAATTTTAAAAACAGCCTGTCTAGCCTTGTTTGTTAATACGCCTGACACACAGGTAGTAGGACGGGGGTTCAAGCCTCACCCGGACCAATAAAATAGGTCTAAAAATAATAATCAGCTCTTGTTAAAATCATGAATACCTTAACCTGAGAGCGTCTACGAATGGACATTTAGTTATAATTAAAAACGTCAACTAAATTCCTGGATAGGATGAAAGGACTCCACCAAACTAAAACAATTTTAAACAACATGTATATTTATATATATATATATATATATACAATTAATGTGGTATATACATTTATTATAGCGTTTGAAAAACTGCTGAAAAAGCTGAATCTATCTGGAGAAAGTGGAGGACACTCCGATCATTCCGACCATTCCGACCACTCTGACCATTCAGACCATTCCGACCACTCCAGACGCAAGCGGTCAACTATAGATGTCGAAGTGCATGAGGAACACCCCGTGGCCGAGGTTTGACCTTGAACTCGTCCTCTATCTTCGCCGATACTCTCTCTCTCTTATCACTCGCCATATCTTATTGTATCATCTTACGTTTATCTATCTCTACTCTATGTATTATGTTACTTACTTTATAAATCACAAATATGATATAGATTGTAAACATTTTATATAAACATATATATATATATATTATATATATTATATATATATTTATATGATTCATTGAAGTACGATACAATAATATTATCAATATAATTGATACGTATTTAAATAATTTAACGCAACGATATATATATAATTAATGATACTATACTATGGTGTATTACCGGCGCAGCATTAACATTAACGTTACGTTACGATCCTGAATAGTGCATGGGAGAATCCGTACTGAATCGGTTTGACATCAACATCAACGAGGGTATGTCTCACGACCAGTTCCGCAACCTGTGCCCCGCGCTCATGCTACAGATCCTGTCGGACTCTTGTTCGAGCGCCGGTCACGTGATCAAGACTCCGGCCTCCGATATCACTACGCTGCAGAGTTCGTAACCTTTAACCCCCGGTCACTTCGTAGATTACTAATATATAACGAGTTATAGGATATGTTTTTTTTTAAATGCTCTACATATCTATTTCAGTGATTTCTATACTATACTTAGCTTTGGATCCCCTTTATATTAATATTGACTTTACCTTTTTTATTTAAATTAATTTTACATCCTTAGCGCATATCAAATTAAATTAAATTATTATAAACAATTTTTTTATATTATTTTGACCAAAATAAAGTATTTTACTAAAAAGCTAATTAAATATATATATATTCTACCATAAAAAAAATTAAATAATATAATATATTTAATCAAATATTGTAAAAAAAAAAAACACTATACCACCTAGTATTTGTATGACCTATTGTTGTAGATGAATATAGATCAATTATCCATTTTGAATATAATTCAATTAATTTAAAATAATTAAGCTATTGTAATGTCTTTTATTAAAATAGTAGTAGATATTTTAGTAGACGTAAGCCAACAAAGAGGATATAGGAATAATTGACTCTCACTGACTTCCCGTAATTTTTCATCCACCAAAATATGCTAAACTATGATATGATAATTGTCATTGAATGCGACTGTGTTCTGGTAAAATATTGATGTAATAACTAAAAAATATATATATATATTTATATATAATAATAGATATTATATATATATTAATATATATATATATATATATATATATATATATTATATAATTATATATATATATATATATATATATATTATAGGTATTATATGATATTAGATCACTTATTTATATGCTGTGCTGGATAGTTTATGTACATAGCTATTGAATTGTATCTTGACTAATAAGCACAAAAGTTATTGATGTTGAATCAATATACATATGAAAATGTTGTTTACATAGACAAGTCTATTTATAGAATGTATACAATGCATAGTATACATTGTACTCACAAAGTGATTAGCGAAACAATTAATATAAATAGCAAGGAATTGATTTTAAATTCTATTTTTATTATTCATTAAATATAATAATATGCTAATAATAATATGCTACTATGCATTATATATATTGCTATCATACTATATATTTTATTGTTTAATATTACTTAATATGTATAAATATAAAATATAATAGGTAGATTATGTAATGTAAGAATAATAATAAAATGATAAAATATCTACTATTTATGATAGTTATTACATGCTGTATAGCATTACCAATGACTTTATTTTAAAGATCTTAAATTATTTGATCTATTAGATGTATGGAATATTACAGTATATATTGAGTATATGATAATGTATAAATATAATGTATAATATATAAATGTAAGTGATGAGTATAAAGGAATTTGTCACCTTTATTATTCATGAAAGTAATTAATTTTGACATTATTATAAAATATTTATATAATTTTTTTTAATATACAACTTCATATCAAATTATCGAAAACTAAAATTACGCATAAGTTATTTAATATAAGTAAATGAACTACACATATATATAAGCACGAGAACACACTATTTCACTCATCATTCACTCATCGACTACCTGTATTAACGTACCTACATCACCGACTACAGAATACGGCTACGGTACATTGGCCGTGGTAGTGGTGAGTCTAGCGTCTCTCATCGGAATAGTGTTCATCCCCTGTCTGAACCGTCGAGTGTACCAGGACTTTCTGGCTGTGTTCATTGCCCTCGCTATAGGTACCCTCGCTGGTGATGCCCTGCTACATCTACTGCCATTCGTTAGTGTGTGGGTATTTGTGTGTGTGTGTGTGTGTGTGAACTTCCCTCTATTCACCATCATTTACCCCTCTCATTCACCCTCTCTTTATCTATCCCAACTTCCTTACTTATCTCTCTATCGGTTAGTAGCTGTGTGTTTGTGTGTGTATGTGTGTACTTCTCTCTCAGCATCATTCTCTTCTCGTCACTAATTCTCTCATTCTCCTCTCTGCGATAGAATGTTCTAGAATAGGGTGGAGCGAAGGTTATTCGACTCGAATACAACTATTAACGCGTTACACCTATACCTATAACCACACACCTAACCACACCCCTAACTCCGCCTTTAACCACGCCCCCCACCAGGCATTCGGTCTACACGAACACTCTGGGGAACACGCTGAACACGGTTCTCAGCTATCCGATACAGCTAAGAAGTCTCTCGTGGTTATAGCAGGTATGTACACATTGTACAGCCACTAGTGTATCCCCTCGTAGTGGTCAATACCGTGATGTGCTGTGTTGCCAAGTAGTTATTCAATTACTGTATAATTATAATACATATATATATATATATATTCGTAAACGAATATGAATTAAAATGGATATCTAGTGATTTGTACACTTTACAATGTACATGTACATTTTACGTTGTACAATGTACATTATACATGTCCATATTATATATATATATATATATTATGTATCGTAAAATCTATATGGAACACATACTTTTACGTATGAAATATAATATTACTATTCTGTATGAAATTCAAATTATTTATAAATAGATTTATTGTTATATAATAGATATCAGAGAATATAAAGATATTTGATTACTCTCAACAATAATAATCAAATATTACGATTCAATATATTAATCATTGTTTTTTTGTCAGCAATTTGGTCGTTTTATATTCTGGAGGCAGTGATGACAATCTTAACAGGAGTCTCTGTCAATGAGGTTATTAATAATAATAATCATATTGTCATATCCAACACAAGTTAATACAACTTACTATATTATACTATATTATAGATTGTATTCCATTCATTAGTTTTCATGTATAACTTATAAGTTAACTTATATAATATAAGTAATTTTAATTTTTTAAATTAATAATTTGATTTTTTGTAATATAAATAAATTTTTTTATATTAATTTAATAATCTATATCATACATTTAATTTATTTTATATTATTCATATATGTTTTATAATATACATTTTATATATTAATATATATATGAATATAATATGTATTATATATTTATTGATATTTATTTGAGCACTCAGTTTTGTTATACAATTGAATAATTTAATAATTTAAATGACATAATTAATTTAATTGTAACTAATATATAGTTTAATAATTAATATAATACTATATAATTATATATATATATATATGTCTTTCTATATATTAAAATTAGTCTCATAATATTAAATAATTTAATTTAATTTTCTATAAAATATATATACTGAATTGTTTGTATTAACCTAAATCTATAAATTTAACTACTACTGATGTAATTATTCATTTAATAATTTAATTTTTTTTATTTGATTTCATAGATATTTAATATATACATATTTATATAATTTGGTTGAGTTAGATTTGCATTTGGATTTTTATATATAAATATATACAATAGAGAAATTAAATCTTAATTATATGATATAAATTATAATTCAAATTTAAAAACATCAAAGGATTTAAAAAAAAGTGTATCAAATTATATTAATTACAACTATAATCTATAAATAATAATTTTGTAGACAAGTTAATTGAGAGCTGATATTTAAATTCATTATATTATATAGATTTAACATTTATCCCACACACACACTCACACACACACAAACATGCTATATTATGATACATTATGCTCTGTACTCCAGATTATAGTAATAGATATGTCATTTTATAATATCATTGTTGTTTTAACAACTATTATATAACCAACACATTAGATTCATTTATATTAACTCTTTATAATAATTATGTATTTTTATGTTTTATTTATATTTCATTATATACAAAAATTATCAATATATAGATATTAGGTACAGTTTACACTTGTATTATTACTTATATTAATTACATGTTATATGTCTGGTATTTTAAGATCAATTTTGCATTCATCATAAGAACCTACATGTTAACATTCAATATATAAAGTATATATTTATGCCTCTTTGCAAATATATTCATTTTGTATAATTTAATTAATTCTTAAATAATCGTATATTTGTTGTATTGTTAAGGGGATGTCCCAGTGTTCAAAATGATAAAAAAAAATTATTTTGTATTTATTTTTTATTCCATAATATTAATAAATGTAGTATGTTTTAGTATCTGTATAAATATCAGCTGCGATTTCAATCTAGAAATGCCATAAAATTGATTTCTAAATTGTTATATTATCAATAGATATGTATACTTTCAACTTTCAAATGCTGTTTTCTCAGAATAATTATTTCGCGCTAGGTATGTGTGTATAAACTTAGGTATAACAAAAACTAGTATATGTATTCTACTAATTGTTATTGCATTATATAAATAACATATATATGAATACTATTACAGGCGTAATTTTCTAAATTTGTATATGTATAGTTGCAAAAAATAACAATTATTCCATAAATTAAAAAATAAAAATGTGTGCATATATATATATATGTTATATATTATATATTATAAAAATTACGTCCTGTAATAGTATGTGTATACATTTAATGAATAGAATATAACAACAATTAGCTCAATTCAAAGAATAGAAATCTGCGCGCCTAGTTTTGCGTAGACCCATTATTTGCTTTCTCTATACATAGAGAGGCGGGCGTCGTGTGCCATCCCCTTAACGCACACTATTAATAGTAGTAATAGATTAGTACCATACTATGTACATCTGACTTCATGTACTACCTCTACCACAGAACTCTCACGGGCATACCCACGCATCTCCTATTGAAATAGAAGTTCTATCTGATGGCCAGGTATATCAAAATGTTTACATTTATGTATAAATTATATATATATATATATATGCATTTATAATATATAAATATATTTAATTGTGATGTGAAATATTAGTAGAACAATTCAAGTTAAGATATAATCATATCTATTAGAATATACTAACACCTAAATATGATCAAATGAAATAATGTCTATTTTATCAGTATAGAAATGCATGATTCATCATTAGGTTTATTAGTTTTGTTTATATTTTATTTCAAAAGTTTTAATTGTATTCAAGATACTATTGTAATTGAAATATTATTTGCCTGATTTTATAATATTATGTATTAATCATTCAATAATCTGCAGTCAGTGAGCGAAGATCGGATATCAATATCTAAAAAGATTGAAAAACCCAAAAATAATAAAATAGGTTTGTTTGTTGTATCCAAAATAATTATGTTTACTTTTATTTTATTTTCATATCTACAAGTTAACATATACAAAACATTAAATATTTATATATTTCTCATATGTTTATATATTTTTATATTGTTTATGTATTATTTAATATCTTACAATGTATATATTTATTTATATATATATATATATAAATTCATAATTATCCCACAACATAATTCTATAGCCACAAATAGTTCCTAGCTCTTTGAATACTCATAATTAATAACATTTGAGGTCAGACCTGAATAGTGTGTGACATTATCAATGTAGCATGCCATCACAGCACTAGACTTATAGCCATTGTATTCAACATGTGACAATACATATCAGAATGTGTAGAGGTTCTATTTATTTATTTATTCAAGAGAATATAATCATTACAATGTCAAGTAGCTGGATGTATATTGATATCATATCAGTACTGCTAGTACCAGAAGTTCATTAACTAATATAAGTGCATAAGCAACATGATACCCATATGATATAGTAATCTCCATTAATGTTGAAATGTTTGAAATTATATCAACATTAATCAATATTGTATGTATTACATTATAAATCTAGTTAACATATCATTGCAATCTAAATTTAAAGTTATATCATCCGTAGATTTATCATAGCGAATCGTAAGTGTAACGTAGGTCTGTGTAGTTAATAGCGTTGTGCGTATAACCCCACATGACACCCCTCCCCCATACGATAACCCCTCCCCTCCTTCAGCTATAATAACTACAACCCCTCCCACATCACGATACCCACCCTCTCATGTAGCTATAACAACTATAACCCCGCTCTTAGCTATAACAACTTTAACCCCACCCTTAGCTATAACAACTATAACCCCACCCTTAGCTATAACAACTATAACCCCACCCTTAGCTATAACAACTATAACCCCACTCTTAGCTATAACAACTATAACCCCACCCTTAGCTATAACAACTATAACCCCACCCTTAGCTATAACAACTATAACCCCACCCTTAGCTATAACAACTATAACCCCACCCTTAACTCTAACAACTTTAACCCCCCCCTCAGCTATAACTGCTATCGGCTGGATGGTGCTGATAGGAGACGGGGTGCATAACTTCGCGGACGGGTTAGCAATGGGGGCTGCGTTCAGTCACTCTGCCCCCGTCGGATGGTCCACTTCCATAGCGGTGCTCTGCCATGAACTTCCTCATGAACTAGGTAGGTGGCGCCACACGTATGTTATGTACTAACAGTAGGCGTTCATTTCAGTTATCAGTTGTTAGCATAGTACATTACTACATTAACATCTTAGATTAATTTGTGAGTATAAATATATATATATATATTAGACTGTTTCGTATATCACTTTTTTTATATTAACCAAACCAAAATTCAATTATATCGATTGTTGATAATTTATTTAAGCAAATATATAATCGAAAGTATAAAGTGTAAATATTTGCTAACAATAACATACGATACAGAAATAAATAAATATTAATACGAAATTAAAAAATTAAAGAAATTAAACATTTGACAGTGATATATTACTATAATATACAGTTACAGTAATTATATTACTATTAGTCTATATTCTCATCAATTTTAGAAATTACTTTTATGTTCTATATCAGTATCGCATTTTATTACACCACGAATATTTGACATAACTGTGATTAAATTTAGTGACTAAATTTAAAAATAATTATGTTTTTTCAATTTAAAAATTGTACAATTTAAAGATGTATACGGTTTCATAAATGTTATTATTTAGACGATTGTAAAGTGATATACATCTACATGCTAAGTATGGGGATGGGAATAATAAAGTTTACTAACTGGTATCTCGGATGTAGGAAATGAATATAAATGCTTTTCATATTCGTAATTGGAGTCAAATTATCTATAATCTGAACTTTGATAGCTAAAATGGTAAATTTTTTAAATAGTCTAAATCAGCTACATTATGTAACTTAAATATATATATATATATATGTGTGTGTGTGTGAGTGTGTCAATATAAATGTGTAAATATTGATTTTTTTTGAAAGTGTAAAGAATATCTTATGTAAACTTTTCTAAATAAACACGTATTTCAAAAATTTATTAAAAATGAAATCCCATAATTGTAATAAATTTGGCAAATTAAAAATATAAATACATTTTCTTTAAACAAGAAAATGTTAATAGAAAAAATATCCAATAATTAACTAGAGAATTTCATTCAATCTTAATCCCTAAGTCTACTGAGCTTTACTTTCATATACAAATATAATAATTCATTATAATTTATATATATATTATATATATAATATATATATATATATATATATATATATATTTATATATTTATATATATAATATATATATATATATTATGTATATGTAAAAAGAGTAAACAACACTTATAGATAGGAAGTTTACATAGCTGTATACAAATTAAGTTCACGTAAATTGTACGATCCATATATACTAGAATAAGTATATAAATAAACTAGATATTATATAATTATATATAATTATATATAATTATATTACATTTGCTTTCATCAATATTAAATCCAGCACTAATACATATTAGTAAATATTCTTGATTTATAAATTCTATTCTTAAATTAGAAAAACAAGATTAATTATTAATACAAAATTAAAACTTTATAAAGTATATAATTGCAATCAGAGTAGAGTTAGATAAGCCTATTGGTAATATTATTAATATAAATATTATCCTTATTTTATATTAAGTTTACTCTTATTAGATATTCATATTTTTGTTTTAGAAAATATTGATACTTAAAAAATATGATAGTATATAATACGATATCTTTGATTTATATTTAATATTTAGGAAGTCATTTATATTTGTTATCTGTTAAGCTTAATTAGCATACTTTAAATATCACGCGGAATTATAGTTTGGATATCGATGGGTAAGATGATGTAAAAATTAAGTTAAGATATTTATATTTCTTCAATTTATTGAAATATAATCCGTAAATAATAACTTAGATATCAAATCATTACGAAAGTAAATGCCAACTCTATTCTATAGAAACTATATCGTCGTACATTCATGTTCAGGTGATTTCGCAGTGCTAATAAACTCTGGCATGTCTTGGAAACGGGCGGCCACTCTGAACCTGATCTCTGCCCTGACCGCGATCTGTGGCTTCTACATCGGTGCGATGATCTCCAACGAAGAGGAGATTCGTATCTGGATCTTCACCGTAACCGCCGGAATGTTCCTTTACCTCGCCCTCGCCGATATGGTTAGTAACCTAACTCCATTAGTTAAGACCTATAGAGTTGTTGTCTAACTCAGCCTGGCCACCAATATGATTAGTTGATTGATCGATTTTATTTAAGCAATATAGTCTAAAGTATAAAGTTAAAATATTTGCTAATGATAACATACATTATTGAAATAAATAAACCATAATACGGAATTTAAAATAACGAATGTAAAATGTTTCACAGTTATTGTATTATGATCAAAAATATCAACACATTATAAATTAAAAATCGAATAAATGCGTGTTTGAATATAAAAATTATATATACTGTATAAATATCTTAGAAAATAATTGAAAGTAGGAATAAACTACATTATATTGTTAATAAAAGCAAAAAAGGCTTCGAAATATTCGGTTTAAACTTTAAATTTGAATGATTTAGAGCATCATTTTTATAATCTGGGTTTTATTAATATGTTAAAAGTATTATTCATTTATTAGTCTATTTTACTCATTTATTATATTTTCCAATATTTGATTTTATAAATATGTTCACATTAAAATTATCACGAAAATATGATAGTATATCTTTAATTTACATGTAATATTTTGATAATCATTTATATTTCTAATATATTAAATTTTGTTAATATAATTTAAGATCATTCGTAATATAATTGTTATACTAATTAACTAATAACGCGTTGCATAGATACCCGAGATGTTGAGGATGCTGTCTAAGGGCTCCAAATGGAGGACATTCTTCCTACAGAACATCGGCCTCCTTCTCGGCTTCGGAATCATGACGCTGATCTCCA
The DNA here is from genome assembly GCA_964019155.1 of Osedax fenrisi. Classification (NCBI taxonomy): domain Eukaryota; kingdom Metazoa; phylum Annelida; class Polychaeta; order Sabellida; family Siboglinidae; genus Osedax; species Osedax fenrisi. The sequence goes on from OZ025243.1 coordinate 43,064,161, forward strand.
TATACGAGGACAAACTTCACTTCTGAAAGCGATGACTCGTCGTTTCACTATATCCGCCATAATCTATCGCCACGTTCTCACGATCATAATTTCTTCATTATTACTACTTCATCATCATCATCATCACTAGGGACCTTACTCACCGCTACGTAACCGTAGCGATAATCATTATCTCTTATAACAATTTAAGTATTTTACTAAATGGGTTCGTAGTATTACGATATTTACGTTTTTTATCCGTATGTGGGTGGTCGATACATTCTCCGTTTTATTATCCCGTTATCGCAATTTATTCATCATGACGAATAATACAACTCACATAGTATTCCGCGATGAATACTCTGTTTTTACCATTCAAAACGCTGATTATATATATAATATATATATATAAACTGTACCTTTACGATATTATTTGTAAAGAATGTTGACCAGATGATATCATCCTCTTCAAAGTGTTTAGCATTTGTTATTTATTTTATTTTAATGTTTAATATGAAAATTTTGTAAATATGTTTTTTATAATAAAATTCTGATGAAAATATAATTGTGTATTTGTATTTAAATATCAGTGTAATAATGAATATATTAATATTCTATACAATCGTATGTGCGGATAATTCATTACCAGGAATAAGTTGTACGTATGTAAGAGTAATAGAATTACAATAAATATAATAATTATTAACATTTTAACTAATGTTAACTAATTATATTTAACTAAATCAGGGTAATTAAAATCTCGATAAACTCTGCTTCTATAATTACCCTGGTGTAAAAGCCTAAATCTGATAATAATAATAATAATAATAAATATAATACAGATGAATTTCATAATAAAATGTTTACAAATATTTGTCTATACCCTATTCCGTGTAGCTATGTACACGTTAACAATGCATCATACTTCATCGCCTATCAAAGATTGTCGAGAGCCTCTTATTTTATAGAATATCTGCGATAACCTAGTACTCATTGACCGTACGCCTAACACTTCTCCGTAACTAGGCGGGGGTGCATCGTCGGTTATCACATCACTGATGGATACGCCCTCTTCGTTGTCTAGTAATATCACTCTATTAGTATTACACACGTAGCGAGCATTCCGATAAGTGGTGGCGGCGATATTCTCGTGAACCGTGTCTTCATCGTTTACCACGACGACCTTGGGCAGTCGCCTCAGTCGCGACATCGGGTAATTAGCTGGCGGGGCGACTCGTACCGGTTTGGGTATCGGATCCACGAGTGGAACCAGTTCTTCGGGTTTACCGTTACCGGTACCGTGGTCCAGTATCGTATGGAATGTATTACTGTGAGGTATCGACGCGTACTTGCGGATAAAGCTTCGCGCGAAAGTGGATCGCGATCGAATCAGCGTTTTACCGTTTGCTAGGCTTCTCTGTTCGGCCGATTTCATCAGTATAGCGAACGAGTAACTAGGCGCCATTTCGTAGCCGGACCGTTCTGATTGGTCGCTGCTATCATCGCTGTCATAGTCTTGGCCGTATACACCCGTAATACTAGTCGTTGAAACAGCATCGATCATAGAATCAGACTCGGCACCTCGTCGAGCCCTACCGAATCGTTTATGAACTACGAACTTAACGTGTGCCGTACGCATGCCTATCCACAGTCGTAGCGGCCACGACAGCAGAAGCAGCGAACACAGCCAATAGAAACGCTGCGTGGCGTACCAAGGGGTATTGTTACGTCGACAGGTGACCAGGTAATCGCGATACTCGTCGACTCCCTGGAAATCCAGGCCCTCGCGAATGTCGGAGTAGTCGTCGTAACGGTGAATGGCCGACACGAACTGCTTTCTTTGGTTGTCGTACGAGGCTTGCGATTGGCTGTCCTCGAATGAAACCTAGTTATTGAGTGTTCATTATTAATTATACAAATTAATTTCATAATATGAGTATGAAGTATTTTATATATATATATATTATATATATATTTCAAAATAAATGATTTATTTAACATTAAAAATAGAATTTTGTCTTGATATTAAATGTTATTGTTAATTATATCCATAAATAAATATTATATTTAATACTAAACGTATAAACAATATAATAAGAAACTATTAATATATACTAAACTATTAAGTTTTTTTTTCAAATTATAATTATTAATAAATCATATATTTCATAATATCTCTTGGCATAAAATCTCATACTAGGGATAAAACATACATTACCAGCTTCATTCTCTCAGAATAATCCTTAACACTAATACAATACATATATATATATATATATATATAACTTGTATATATATATATATATAACTTGTATATAGCACCACCATTTCCCCTTCTTATATTATACCATTTTTTAACTGTAACTTTCTACTATTATATTTGCCCTTATCACATATTTCTAGGTTAAATATGTCAACAAAATTACAGTGTAAATGACAAATCATATTGTTAAATTCTCAATTACATGTAAACTATATTATTATTTAAACTACACTAGATACCAATATACCATACATATATATATATATATATATATATATATATATATATATATATATATATTATACCCTACTGCTAACACACAAACCAATTCATTACTATCCCCCTGTCTTATTAGCATATATTATCTCACCCACATCCACCAGAATCATTATACATTCAACTAATATAATTTATACTACAACTCTTATCAAAATACATACTCAACTCACATTGGGGAATATCAGCTCCTTACATATAGAATATGATACAAAGGACATGTCCTAGAATCTATGACCTAGATGATATACACACATGTTATGTATATCAAATCAACCATCACGTTTATTTCCCTTCCACATTTAAGAAAATATTAAAAACCTATATATTTCATAAATCGTATGTACACGATGAAAGATGGATTGCCACTATACATAGAGTATTCCATAAAACAAACAATATGAAAGTATGTAGTTAGTAGCTACCCAGATAACTATTTGTTGGCAATATCCGGATTTTTCTGGACAGAATTCGGATTTTGTTGGCAAATAATTTCCGAAAAAAATCCGGCAACATGTGGTTAATTTTGTAAGAAATTAATCTGGAAATACACGGCAATCAATAATACGGAAATATCCTGTACCTATAAATATATATACCTATAGGCTATAGGTATAGTAAGCCTATAATAATGTTATTAAAAACAATTTGTAGGAAAAAACTTATCTATCTATGCATCAGTGACTTTGATAGTATTATGTAAATCTTTTCTACTACTTTATATAAAAAATAAACCATTATTCTATTTCATTTTGGCATGTAAAAATAATTTATTTATTACCATATATTCAAATATTATTAAAAATTAGTTTATTCTTATTTGATAAGAAATATATTACTAAATATTATATTCAATATTTAAAATATTTTAATTTTAACAAAGTTATTAATAATAAACAATATATAACTTATAAATTTGTAGTAGAGCTCTATTTATAGGGTATCATTTTTATTCGGATATATAAAGTGTTACATATATAAGTTGTATATTTAACATTATTGTTAATGGTTATTAAATGACAAATAATGGAGGATAGGTCAGCAAACACCAATTAATAAACCATTATTCAGTTAAACTAATTTTTAATGATTCAATGAAGTAAAAATATCTATTTTATATATTAATATATTTATTCTAGGTTTTAAAATATATATAACCATATCTTTTATTTTTATTGGATTCTCCAGAACATTTATTTTTGATATGCAAATGTGTTGATTGTTGAATAAATATTTATTAAATTCTGAAAATTATGTGCTAAGTTTTCAAATGATTTTCGAAAAATGTACGTAAATAATTGTAATTTATTTACATAGTTTTAAATTATTTTCGAAAAATTTACACAAACAATTTAAAATTATTTTCAAAGTTTGCAAAAATTTGTCCACACAATTTGCGAAAATCATTGGAAAATTATTTTAAAATATTGAAAATTATTTTCAAATTTGGTTTACTGAGAATACTTCTAACGTTTGATTATTATATATACTTAATTGAAATATTCTATTAAATTTTATAACATATTATTACTCACATTTATCTAATTTATCATATTTAATTATCATTTCTCATACTTTAATTATTCTAAATTCGATAAAGTATTATGAAACCAGATTTCTGAATTATTAAATAGTTATGACTACTATTGTGTACTAATTAAGTTTGTTATATTACTTGCTATAAGAATAAGAATAAGAATAATACAAATAAGTTACTTAACTCATTAAAAAATGAATGTTCGAAGAACGTCGATGGTAATTATATAATGGATATAATTACTATTAACACGTGATACAATAGTATGTACTGTTTACATACACTATATACTATAGTATATACTATATATATATACGGTATTATACAGTCTGTATACACATTTTTAATAATAAACCTGTTTACATATCTTAATCCGTGTAAACATATACGAATCTAAAGCTACCAATCTCGGAGTGGCATCCCTGACGCCTCCGCACTGCTGAAAGTTGAACTTTTGTGTCGTTGTGTAGGTGTTCACTCTTTCGTAATACTCCTATACGTGTGTGCGGTTTATAAAGAGAGTTATTTCTGTGAATTGTATAAATCTGTGTATGAAAATTAAATAGTTTACCCAGCTAACAGTAATAGCAGTATAATAGCAGCATAACAGCATATGGTATAGCCTCAAATGTTTACATTGTGCTATTATGCTACTATTAAATATCTATTATGCTGCTATTAATTTGCCATTCTATTATGCTGCTGTTATGCTGCTGTTATGCTGATATTATGCTGATATTATTCTAATAATAGCAGCATAATAGCAGTATAATATACTTTTAAAATTAATAGCAGCATAATATCAGCATAATGGAAGCATAACAGCAGCATAATAGAATGACAAATTAATAGCAGCATAATAGCTATTTAATAGAAGCATAATGGCAGCATAATAGCACAATGTAAACATGTGAGGCTATAACATATGCTGTTATGCTGCTATTATGCTGCTCTTACTGTTTGCTGGGTATTTAATAAATACTATTTATATATATATACAGTCAAAGCTCGATAACTCAATATTGACGGGACGGAGTTTTCATGTTGAGTTAGCGAGTATGTTGAGTTATCGGATGTATAATTTTATTTTTATTTATAATGGTATTTTAGTTACGCTACTAATAGTATATTACTCATAATGATGGTTTATGATTATTATTAAGTATATAGATTGTATATTCTTTTAAAATAATAATTATAATAAATAAAAAGTATAGGAATAGTGCTATATTCATTTTTTTTTATTAAAGTAATTATTCATTTTTGATTGTATTAAATTGTTATCAACATGCTTGTTAAAAGTATTTATAATATGAGTAATATGTAATAAACAATTATCGTTAGTTAAATTATTCTTAATTAGATAATTTCGAGTATTCTGTAATTCTTTTAGAATCTGTATAATTATATCTCTGATTGTTTTGATTACTAATGATATATTTACAATATATTATACAATATATACATGCATATATGCATTCTATAAGTAATTATATTATAGTAAAGATATAATATATTATTTATTACTACTACACACATGTAGTGTATATATATGTATGTATATATATATACTGTATACCTATATATAATTCATTTTGTACAACAAATATTATTTTTAATATTGTTTACATTTTTATCTTGTGTTTTAAAAAGTATTTTACATAATCTTTGTATGTGTTATGGTGATATAACATTTCATGCAATATTATATCATATCCTTAATGTATGTTATAACTGAATAAATACTCTTATAATAATTAATTCCATGTCAATGTACTATCTAATTTTATATGTGAATAATTAATATTAATACATATTAATTATCCAATATTATATTGAATATATAGAACATATATGTTTATAATTTAGAAATATTCACCATACTATACTCAAGAAATTCTTAAGAATGACATTTTATAAATATTTAATTCAATATCACTAGAACATATATGTTCTTATGATATATAGTAGTTAACATTGACATTAAACATAAGTTAAGATAATTATCACATATAGAAATTAAATAATAATAATTAATGGTCAAGACATACGAAGGCCCTTCGTCGAAGGGCGGGGTTGTTTGATTGACATTGGCGCCTATTCACACAAAGGGACGCTATGTTTAGTAACAGTATCGCGGATACATATAAAGGGGGGGATAGTTTGATTGACAGTGACTCCTATTCACACAAAGGGACGCTAAGCTAGTAATAGTGTCGCGGATACATACACAGAACCGCTATGTTGGTTGAAAATGGCGCGAATAAATATAATCCCAAAGGTAAACATTGGAATGTATTTTAGATATCCAATAATAAAATCCGAAATAATACGAATCTAATATTTAAAGTCCGAAATAGTCCGAATCTAATATTTAAAGTCCGAAATAGTCCGAGTTTAATATTAAAGTCCGGTCCGAGTCCGATATACCATAAATTATACTGTATCAGTCCGGTATCAATGACCTAAAGTCCGAAGTCCGGGTCCGAATGACAACGCTAATTACAGCATAATCATACTTATGTTGTGTTATATATGTTATATGTGTCAACAGTATTCTATATATGTGCCATTATTAATCAAAATAATCCGTGGCATCATTATATTCAGTTTATATATCCATTTTAATTATCTATTATCAATCTATATATTTTAATTAGGATTAGATATGTAACATTCTTTAATTTAATAATTATAAAAAAGTAATATCAGAATATATATATGCTATAACATTTTTATTAACAAATCGAACTTAAAATGTTGTTTACGTTTTTATACGAAAATCAATTCATATAATCTGTGTTTGTTATAGTGATATAACATTTCATCCACTATTAATAAACTATTAACTTGTAAATAAATAGATATGTTAAAAATTACGTAATAATACAAATATAATTAACTGGAATAAATACCATATCGTATATAATGATTATACCAAGGACAATGTCCTTGATTATATCATATGCAATAGGATGTATAATTATAATCATAATATATTGTTTTACCTGATACAGGAATATTTTGTGCACGAATTTGCTTGAACCATGTATAAGCCCTTTCTTCAAGAAATTCGTGTGAGGATAATTTGGCCCGTTTTATTTTATTGTTGAATTCTAAAGATGCCTTATAAATGGCATCTTTATTCTTAAACCATCCAGCTATCGTAGATACAGAAACATCTAATCGTTTGGCGACTGACTTTCTTGATTCGCCTTTATCAATATTAATGATGGATTCTAATTTATCATTTATGGATATAGAAGTAATTTTTCTCTTGATGGACATGTTACTTAATTAGATTTATAATCTATAATGATTTCGAATATACAAGAATGTATATTAATAAACTTATTGTTAAAAATAATCATTCCCCATTGGATAATTCAAAATAGGCCTAATCCTTGAGTATTCCTTGCAAGGGTGCACTCACGAGTCATTGTCCATTGTGAGGGGGTAGTAGTAGTAGTAGTAGGCGGTAGTAGTAGTAGTAGTAGTAGTAGTAGTAGTAGTAAATGGGCATTCGGGATAGGTAATACGTCTATAGACTTAAGTAATGGTTTGCTCACATAACTGCTTTCAAAATAGTACTCGTATGATAATATAATAATTGTAATTGTATTTTTACGTTTATATATTTATATCCATATATTATTAAATAAAACCATGTTGACTAATGTATGTTGAATTATATTTGTTGAACAATGCAGTTTCATTACATGTAAAATATACGAATTCAACAACATTTGTTGTGATATTTTGATTTTTCATAAATGTTGAGTTATCGGATGTATATTTACATGTAATGTATAGGCTAGGATTATATAAAACATGTTGAGTTATATGTATGTTGAGTTACATTTGTTGAGTAATAGGGTTTTTGTTAACATGTAAAAGATACGAATCCAACCAAATATTTGTGGGATGTTGAGTTATCGGCAATGTTGACTTATCGGCATGTTGAGTTATCGAGATTTGATTGTATATATATATAGGAAAATATTTCTTTTATTTTTATTATGAAACTATTTAATGTTCATACATACAATATATATGTGTGTATTGCGATTTATATAAATTTTACCAAATATCTACAATATAATCTGAATTACATAAGAAAATAGTTGAATGCTTATTATAATAGTGATTGTAATCAAATATAACAAAGCCCGTTTGTAGAATAAGATGTGGGATTAATCGCATAGGTTATTTACAGATATATGTAATCGGATACTGAGATTAATTATTAAAGTTCACTGTTATATTAATTTAGAAATAATAACATTAAGCATACGAAAGTTAATATGATTTATAAAAATAGGTGTATTTATTGTATTTATTATCTTTTATCTGGGTCATTATAAACAATGCTAGACCATCGATATAAAGAAATACTTTCTTTATATCGATGTGCTAGACATAGATATTGAGTGGGGAGTAGGCATCACTCTCTATGTATATATTTCCTGTACCTATATCTAATGTAATAATTACCTCACTATAATGTCTATGATGTTAGAGTTAAGTTGAATTCTAATCAATTTCGAATAGGCCCTCTTTTGATTGAATAGGATACAGTAAATACATTTCCATAATAGGATTAGTTATGATTGTTTTATAATGTTGGGGAAAGTATGGGTTATGGGGCCACTTTTAGATAATGTCGTATAACTTTATAAATATTAGTTCTAATTCGATAATTTGTTCAATATAGATACATCTCATGATATTCAAGAGGACTGCCGAATAATTTGTTCATGTTATCGAATCTAATTGAAATAATTAAGGTGGCCACATTACCCTCCATGAAGGGTAAGGCCACCTATTGCGGGTAATGTGGCCACCTTAAAATGTGGCATTAATCCACTAGATGGCGTTACTTTATATCAAGTTTAGTCCAATGATATCATATCAAGTATAATCTTAAATAACACATACAATTGTGATAAATTTATGCTTTTTATTTTAATTTTATAAATTACTATATCCATTAATAGGCTATATCCTAGTATACCATTAAACCTACTTATTATGTTATTAATATGGAAAAAGCAATGTCAGAAAGTTTAGAAAGATAACTAATTTATATAATCTGATTTCTATATATATATAATATACCATTATATATAGAATCGTTTATAGTATAAATTTTATACATATATTACACCAAAATATATTAAAATCATATCATATCAACATAAATACAAATTATTTTTATAATTACATAATATGAGGTAAAAAAAGTTAAATGTAATAAACAAATAAGCCACTAAACAAGTATAAATTAAATATATAAAGACGATTATAAAATTAAGTTAAATTAAATACATAACATAAAATTAAGTCTATTAGTTCGTTAGAAAATCGATATCAAAAGTAAAATGTATTATATAATGTATTAACATGAAATTGATTTATTTATTTTAAATCTAGTTTAATATATCTTATGATAAATATATTAGTATATATATATAATACATATAAATATATACAAATACAAATAAAACGCTATGCATAAATAAGTTTATACATATATGCTTTATACATATATATATATATATATATATATATATATATATATATATTTTTACAGTAAAACCTCTCTATAAGAAACTATTTTTTTTCGGTACTTTTTTTCTTATAAAGGTTTTCTTATAAAGAGGTTTTTACTTTTCCAATGATTTTGATAATAAATATGGAGAAATATTATGTATCTTACATAATTCTTGATTGTTCAGTAAACCTTCATCAACTTCTTTAATTATATTATATTTAAAATGTATATTGTATTGTTTGCGCTCATGCTCTGCAGACATGTTAATACATAATGACATTTTATTAGATTTACAATTACATTTGCAATTATAAATTAGAATCATCATTGATGAATATAATATAATGAATAGTATAATAATCTATTATTTAAAAATTAATTGTATAATATAATACATTGTATCATCAATACATTTAAGGATATAATAACATTTATTAATTAATTGTAATACATTTATGGATACAATATACAATAATATTAATTAATTAATTTTAATAAATTCAAGGATATAAATAACATTTATTAATTAATTTTAATAAATTTTAATAAATTTATGGATATACAATAACAATTATTAATATAATTTTAATTCATTGCGAGCTATTTATGTAATATAAAATATTTGTAAGAAAAAAAAATATCTTAATATAAAATAAATAATTTCTATAATTTGTATCTTTATACAATAATTCTATTTATGTAATTATTTTTTATATTTTTTATACATTAAGTTTCTTATAAAGAGGTTTTTCTTATATTTTTCTTATAAGCTTTTCTTATAAAGAGGTTTTTTTAATGTGGAAAAGGTTGAATTCCAACCAAATGTGTGAACAATTTTCTTATAAAGAGGTTTTTCTTATAAAAAGGTTTCTTATAGAGAGGTTTTACTGTATATATATATATATATATAGGTTGTCATATCATAATTTTTATTAATCACCTATTTATTTATATTTAAACATATATTTTGTAGTAAGTATCAAGTATTAAGTATATAGTATAGTATTAAGTATATATAACATAATACACATATATATATATATATATATATATATATATACGAAAATTACTAGTTTTAAAAACTCTCCAACTTGAAATATTTTAAATATTTGTACATGATTTTTTCGAATTTGTAATAATAATACTTCATTCTATAATATGATTGTATTTTTTATTATATACATTTGTTTTATAATAGGAGTATTTCAACAATAACAAAAAATGAAGAAAAACAGAAATAAAATTTGTATTATTAGATTATATTAAGAAACAATAATATGCTTGGTAACATTTATTTATGACGAAATAGCTATTTAGTGTATATATATACGCATATATATCCTTCCTATATATATATATATATATATATATATATATATATATATATATATATATATATATATATATATACTAGTATAGTGTTCACTTTTAATTACAGGAGAATACTCTTGGACTATAGTCCTTTATAAAGAATGTAGAGGATTATGGTTAATCTAAGCTAACGTCAATATGTATTAGCATATATACAAACACACATATATATTTATATATATATATATATATATATATATATATATATATATACAGTACATTATACAGTACATTATACTGCAGTATATTATACTTGTGTATATTCGAGTGGTCACTGACCTGAGAGGTGGTCATGGTATCTCCGTTACGATAGGCGGTGACGTAACGATGTTTTCTTACGTAATGATAACAGATAGCGGTCCACCAGATAACAGGTTTAGCTGTTCTTAGAGCGTCTGTATATTGGTAGGCGGCACTCATGCTGGTTTTGTGGCGAATCTATCCAGGACGGGTGGGTGTGAGAGGACTAGGTGAGAGAGATAGATATATATAGAGAGTGTATACACTCTACACAGTATATACACCGCATACAGTCCGTATACGTCGTGCACTGTATGCGTGTTCAGTATCTTTCTTAATATTCTTAATATTCCATTAATATTCTTAATATAGAAATACACTTTTAAAATAAAATACGTCTAAAAATATATATAATTTATATATATATATATATATATTTCATTATACATACATTATGTAACATAATACCAAGATCCCCTATAATCTCGAGGTTATATGAGGTATTGATAATACCGAGGACATTACGTCAGATTAGGCATATTTTGTAAACATATATGATACGAAAATAACATATATGTTATAGATATAATATATATATAATATATATATATATATGTATATGTGTGTATGTGTATGTATTTGTATTTGTGTTTGTATGTGTGTGTATGTATATGTGTGTATGTATGTGTGTGTGCGTGCGTGTGTGCCTATGTATTTGTATATATAATATATATAATATAATATAATATAATATAATATATATATTATATATAGTAATAATATGATTGTTTATATGATAATTGTAATCAACATTATGCTATTCAAGTTTACAATAAAACAAATATATTTGTTACACTATAGTGTATATCAAATAATAATAAATATTCCATTTGATTTGGGGATATTCATTGACTTGTATTGGGACCAATACTATATAATGAATTAATCTTCTTTTTATAAAAAAAATAACTTTAATTTTACAAATTGTTTAAATAAAATAAATACTAGTCAATTGAAATTAATCAAAATTAATTTTAATATTTCCTATATGTTTCTCTACTTACCTACTTACTTTTTTTGGTTTATGGACTGCATCAGTGCGTTAGCAATCGGCCGTCCATGGGAGAGAATTATTGAGTGGGAGGGAAGACAAGGGAGAAATAATAAGTCTTAAGGTGGCGTTTAAAGGAGGGAGTTGATGTGTTTGTTCGTAGGTGATTGGGCAGGGAGTTCCAGTGGTAAGGTGCAGAGAGGGCAAAGGATCGTATATTGGAAGAGTGGAGTTTGTGTAGATGGGGAGTGGTAAGGATAAAGGTGTTGGAGGAACGGGTCTGGAGTGGAGTGATGGGTGTGTGTAGATTTAGGAGGGAGGCAAGGTAGTCAGGGGAGTTGTGGTGAATAGCTTTGTGGATGGTCAGGGAAAGTTTGTAATGTATGCGGTAGGGGACTGGCAGCCAGTGTAGTTGTTTTAGGATAGGTGTAATGGAGTCAGAAGAACGACGGGGAAGTAAGTGGACGCAGCGAACTACAGCGTTTTGGAGTCGTTGTAGTTTGGTGAGTTTATATTCAGGGAGGTTAAAGAGTAGGGAGTTGCAATAGTCGAATAGGGGGATGATATAGGAGGAGGCAATGGTAATAGCGATGGGGAGGGGGATGGAGCGTCGGATTAAGCGGAAGCAGTGTAGGTGGTAGTGGATGGATGTGTGCATATGTATAAGATGGGAGTCAAGTGAAAGGGTGGTATCAAGATGGAAGCCAAGGTTTCGGACGTTTTGAGATTAGGGGAGTGAGGTTTTGTCGATTGATATGGGGGTGGTTCAGGGAGAGTGATGGAGCGTAGGGGTAAGTGGAGAAAAATAGCTTCCGTTTTAGTGGGGTTAAGTTTTAGAGAGTTGGAGGTAAGCCAGTGGTTTATGGACTGTATACAGGAGGATAGTCGATCAGGGGCATAATTAGGGGAGTCTGTGCAGTTAAGATATAGTTGAAGGTCGTCGGCGTAAGTATGGAAGGAGATGTCGGGGTAGTCAGTGAAGATGTCAAACATGGGGAGGAGGTAAATATTGATGAGGAGTGGGCCGAGGACAGAGCCCTGGGGGACACCGTGGGTTATGGAGCGGGAGGGGGAAGAGTGTGTATTAATCCTGACTGAGGAAGAGCGGTTGGTAATGTAGGAGGTGAACTAGTTAAGGGCAATGCCGGTGATGCCGATAGCGGAAAGTCTGTGTATTAGGACATTGTGGTCAAGGGTGTCGAAAGCGGAGGACATATCGAGAAGGACGATTATGTGCCACGGTTGTTGTTAAGGCCAGAGAGTAGGTCGGAGGTAATGAGGGTTAGGGTGGATTCAGTAGATTTGTGTGGGAGGTAGGCGCTTTGGAAGATGTTGGGGATTTAATTGGTTGTAAGGTATGTAATAAGTTTGGAGGAGATAACACGTTCAAGGATCTTAGAGTGGATTGAGAGGTTAGAGATGGGTCGGTAGTTAGAGGGGGACAGAGAATCAAGGTGGGGCTTTTTAAGGATAGGGGTGATGACTGCTTTTTTGAAATCGGGAGGGACGGAGCCGGAAGAAAGTGAACCGCAAATGATTTGATGAAGGGGAGTTGCAACAGTGTTAGTTATCTGCTTTAGTATTGGGAGGGGAAGAGGGTCAAGGGATGAGGTTGAGGAGGTAGATTTGAGAAGGGAGATGATTTGATCAAGAAAAAGAAAAAAATATATTCTCTATAGATAATATTATCTCTATCTCTATATTCTCTATAGAGAATCTATATATATAGATTAATAATAGTATAAGTATGGGAAAGTCCCTGATTACAGACCCCCTCCTAATACCGACCCCCTCTCGTATCTCAGTAACTATAAGAGATATCAAAAAATAATATATACATGAACTGTTAGCAATTTAATGATAAATATGAATAAGTAATTTGTTTTAATAAATATTCAATCCTACAATTGTTATTTGATAAAATGTAATATTCTGTTTTTACTTTTTAAATATTTAAATAATAACTTTTTTTAAATCATTGTAAATACTTTGTTAATTAAAAGAAAACTTAATACTGCACATAATATTGTAGGCCAATAAATGTTTATAAACATTATACAAATAATTCAATTTGAATAATTATTAACCAACATATCTTAATTATAGCAACCCATATGATTATCCTATTACCGAACCCCTAAATTACTCTAATACCGACCCCATGTGATTTATAATATCCAATCAAAATAGATCAGTATTTTACTTTAATATATGTCATAAGTTGTTTGTGTATCATTAATATATATTAAGGATTCATTATTCCATTCGATTATATACATACTGATTAATAACTAATTATTAAATAATAATATACACTATTTTAATATAATTACTATAAAGTTTAAATTTAAATTTAATATTACTATTAAAACATAAATCCAATACAAAATAAATTGCCTGAATGTTATAATTAAGTATATTTATGTATACCTACTATTTGTATTTGATATTATAATAATACAATTAGTTATACCACGATTAATTTAGGGGGTCGGTATTAGGCACATGTATCCGATTACCGACCCCCCTGTTTATTCTTGTAAATATAATTATATCAAAAATTTAAAATAGCCACATTATTCATTGCCATAATATTACCATAATTACAAAATTTCAAATAAATATATCTAATATTGAATAAATTATTACAAATAAGTTATAATACAAATAAAGTTATAATCATTTAGGGGTCGGTAATCGGAGACTTTCCCCTATACTTATAGGTACTTATATGTAACCTGTATGTAAAGTACCTACTTATAGTACTATGTATATTACTTAACTTTCCTAACTTACTTAACTTACCTATACGTATACACCTATATGCATAAATAATTAGGCCTAGCCTATTATATGTTATGATTTGTTATTTTATTCTTATATATTGTTGTGTGGAATCCTTTCTCGAAAGCATATTTCTATTAAATGGTTCCTTTTTTACTTATTATATAACTATATTGTATTGCATACATATTCCATGTGTATTAATTATTTATTTATATTATATATGTAAAATAAATAGTATTCATTCATTCATTCATGATAAATATAAACGGTATATCTATAGGTATGTATATGTTGGTATATATATACCTACATATATATATATATATATATATATATATATATATATATATATATATATATATATGTTTATTATAATACGTGAAACCTCGTCAAGTGAACAGCCGTACCAACACTCCAGCAGGTACACTAGGTACAATAAAAACACGAAGCACGAAGGTATGAAGATGTAGATGTTACTGCAAACGGAGCTGGGTTCGTGTTTCCTTCCATTGTTGTTAGAAGCTACTTCTTCGAGCTGTTAGTATAGGCTGATAAGTGTTGATATAGGCCTAAGTATTGTTTATCTATGTATGTTTAATCTGAATTTGTTAATGTTAAACATAGATGCCTATAAGCAAGTGTCACAAAAGGATTATAAATGTAGTTATATGTATACATATATATATATATATATATATATATATATATATATATATATATATATATATATATAATATATTTTGTATACGATACTAAAATATATATTATATACGTAACAAATAATGTATTATTAATATTCTATGTGACATTCTGATAAATCGATAGTAATGTATTATATTATTACATAACGAGTCCTTGGGACTTACATTTGATTGTATTCGACACCTCGTGATCGTGATCAAAACAATGAAAACCAGGAACGATGCTACAAAACATTTCCATTGTGATTCCTCTGCTAACGAACTTATAATTGTTCTTCTGCGAGGTCTCTGGGTGAATGAATTATTACATAATAACATATAGGTACATAACATATATAATATACCTATTATGCAATACGGATGTAATCTAAATTACTAAAATAATAAGAATTGGTAAGCTAATTTATTATTTAATTATAACTGGGATATAATCTATTAAGTTAAATAATATATATATATTGGGGAAAGTTACCGAATTCGATATTAATACGGACAGTGCCCGAATACGGATACTCTCGGTATCAATTGACAAATTATAAAGAATATAACTGACTTATATTTTAATATATATTAAATATATTTATCTCAATGAATTCCTATGCAAATTGTTCAAATGGTGAACAAAATTACTTTGCAGATTTATACAAATTGCAATCTACCAAATTATAATCTCTATGTTTATGCATGATATATCATACTTAGGTGAAAATAACCGAATACAGACAGTGCCCGAATACGGACACTCTCGGTATCTCAGAAACCATAAATCCTACAAAAAAATGTTTAATGAATATAATATTCATAATTATATAATTAGTCTAAAAAAGTACTTTTTATTTTTTAATTATTCAAAATATTGCTGATATATCCAATAAACTGATTTTTTTATTACGTTTTTAAATTTATGAAAACAAATTCTACTTAAAACCTTCTCAAGAATATACAATGTATAGATATAAAATATAACACTATATTATTAAAAAATAAAGCATTCTATAATTATCTATAATTTATATATTTGTTATCAACTATTCATTAAGTTATAAGCATCTATAGATGCTATATATATATATATATATATATATATATATATATATATAGCTCATATAAGTCCCTAATACGGACACTCTAGATGTCTTAATACGGACACCCTATAACCAATAAGCGCGCAGCGTATGAAATATTCTTATATTCATAAAAATTGCGTGAGTTATAATAGTAATACCACTAATAAAGCTAAATCTAAAATTTGTATTATTTAGATACTTACATTGTATTATTAATTAAAACATAATAAAAAATAAATTATTAACTAATTAAATTAGAAAATATTGTTCATAAAATTAATTATAAATAATGTAATTGTAATTTATATGATTGATTCATCAATAATATATAGTTTATCTAGTGGTATGTATGGTGTCCGTATTATAACACATTGTGTCCGTATTCGGACATGGGTACCGAATACGGACACCCCCGACGGGGGTCCCTCGTTATCTATTGAATTAAAATATTAAATAAAATTTTAAAATCACAATAATATCTATAATCATATAACATGAATATATTGTAATGTTTGAATAAATATAATGAGTAATAAAATGTTAAGACCATTTATTGTTAAAGTGTATGTATTAAGTTACTTTCCCCTGTATCCCACATATATATATATATATATATATATATATGTATAATTATTATTGGCTATTCTCGATATTTAATTTCGAATTTAATAATTTAATATCTCTATTTTTTATAAATGTATTATTCTAATAATATTTTGTATATAACTTTTACTAACTTTAAATCTTACAATTTTATTTTATTATATTTATTTTTATTTTACTTTTATTATATATATGTATAATTATAAGTATAATATTTTCATATGAAAAGATTAATATGTTCATAGTAAAACTAATTAGTTTATAATTATATGCACTATATATATAGCACCTATAGATGGTACATAGACTATGGATGATTAGATTTATTTGAATTCATAAATATTATATAAGTTATTTGATATTAAATAACTTTATATAAATATCTATGTATTTGAACTTAGAATATATTTACTAATTTATCTAATTGTATCTATTTTTATCTAATTTTATCTATAATTACTTGAGTTTTTATCACAAAAATGAAAGCGATATTATTGGTTGTATCTGTAAGAAAATAGTATACTACTATATACTATAGTATAGTATAATCTGCCATATATATGGCAGATTTGTATCATGTCGGTATATACCAACGTTAATATTAATACAAATTTGTAGATATTTTTATAAGGATATTCGATATTTAAAATCAAGTTAATAATACAGACACCCTACATTTATTATATTATTATTATTTAACTATACTAATTATATTATATTTGTAAAATGTCAATATATTATGAACATAGATTCTAGAATCTAGAATCTAAATAATGTAGTATCATTATAAATATACCTATGTACAAATTATTTATAAATAATTTTTGAAATTATAAGCATCTGACAAAATTCTCAATTGGGTGTCTATAGACATTCGTACATTCATATATTCTTATACTTTCCCCTGTTAATATATATATATATAAATATATATATATATATATATATATATATATATATATAATAATAACATCAGAATTACTCAGAATATTACCCGTTTCACTTTCCTGAAGAACATACATGTTCTTCATATATATTCATATATATGTGAGGATAAAAGTATAATAAAAGCAAAATTAAAATAAATATAATAAAATAAAATTGTAAGATTTAAAGTTAGTAAAAGTTATATACAAAATATTATTAGAATAATACATTTATAAAAAATAGAGATATTAAATTATTAAATTCGAAATTAAATATCGATAATAGCCAATAATAATTGTAAATGATAAGGATAGATGGCGTATCAACTTCGGGGATATATATATATATATATATATATATATATATATATATATATATATATATATATATATATATATATACAGTGAAAGCCGCTTACTTCGACAGCCACGCACATCGATAATTCGGCTACATCGACATTTCGAGATATTTTTGTTGTAAATCCTATTTACATGTAAATTAATCCGCATACACGACAATCCACTTATATCGATAATTCGGCATTATCGACATATTTATAAGGTAATATTTGGAATTGAATCCACTTATATCGACAAATTTGATTATAAAACAAATTATTTACAAATTTTAATTTGTATGAAAAGTATTCCCATAGTATTCATTGCTATTCCCCTACTACTCAATATCGTCAGTATATCTATAAATAACTTGAGCTTAAATATCTTAAGTAATTGGTCAATATTTAGATACGCCTACAAATATGTATTGTGATATAATTACGTACGTCTTATTTCATTTATTAAATTATTGTAACAATGCCAAATCGTAAATTCATTTAAATAAGAATTTGAATGAGAATGAGAATTCTATCGTTGATAAATCTACTGTTATCAATAATATTAAAAATGGTAAGGAGAGAAAGAGTGTTGCAGAGAACTGGGTGTTGGATTGTCTACTATTGTAGGATGGATGAAAGATGAGAAAAATATAATAGAAAATAGTAAAATTGTAAATTCAAAAAATGTAAAAAAAAAAATTATCACCTTATGATGATGTAGAAAACCAATTATTAACATGGTTTGCTGCAGCAAGACGTTCTGGTCTCCCTTTTAATGGTTTTTATTAACTTATATAAATCGTAATTATGATTTATTAGTGTTTTTTGTGTACGTTATTACATTTTTATATTATATTATAAAATAAGATTGTTATTGGCAAATGAATATTTGGTAACATAAAATAAAATAAAATCCGCTAAACAATCATCGATCACAAAATATGTTTAGTTTATATATAAACTTTTTAGTAAATACATATTTATTATTTAATAAACATGTAATTAAACCTTTTTTGTTATTATATTATATGCATACATTTTATTATTACATACATAAATATACTAATGCGTTATACATCATTAGGGCTACGCCCCTATCGCTCATATCGACAATCCGCCTATATCGATATTTTTGGAGCTTACACAACCATGTCGATGTAAGCGGCTTTCACTGTATATATATATATATATATATATATATTAGTATACTATCTAATTCAATACTTTATGTATACTACTCCACTAAATCGGAGTATATATACTGAACGTATACGTTAATCAAATACGTACTACTTACTGCATAACATGATTCTATGAATGAATGAATGAATATTTATTTACTGAATATTTAATTAATATACAGAAGGATATTCAGAAGCTATACGTAGCTTATATTAAGAATATCCTTATAACAACAATATTAAATATTTAATATATAATAATAATTATGAAATAAGAAAATGTAATAACAAAAATGGTGTAATACAAGATATTTATATCGAATATACATATTAATAATAATAATAATAAATAATAATAATAATAATAATAATATAATAATAATAATAATAATATAATAATAATAATAATAATAATAATAATAATAATAATAATAATAATAATAATAATAATAATAATAATAATAATAATAATAATAATAATAATAATAATAATAATAATAATAATAATAATAATAATAATAATAATAATAAATGATAATAATAATAATAATAATATAAATAATAATAGTGCGCATATTAATAATACTTATGTACATATATTACAAAATATTATAAAAGATATGAATTTTTAATATAGATTAGAGATTACATGATATTAAATATTTAATTTTTGAACAAAATTGGTTAAGTGTGGTTTGACTATTGTATGATTTTATATGTATCGGTAGATTATTCCAGCAAATGGGTCCATAATAAGTTATATTAAACTTTTTTGCATTGGTATTAACTAAAGGTATTTTAAATTTGTTATTATCGCGCATATTATAAGTAGAGTCTTGTAGTTTAAATAAATTTATAATTGTTGTTGAAATTTGATAATTTTTAATCCTAAACATAATTTTACAGGCATTATAGAATATTATTTCTTTAAAAGTTAAAATGTGTTGTTCTTTGTAAATATTATCCACATTAGTTCTATTTTTTGACGATATAATATTCTTATAGCTTTATTTTGAGCTATACTTATTTGTTTTGATGTTGCATCATAATTATTCCCCCATATATGTGTACAATAAATAATATGGCAATGAAATACAGAATAATATATTAGTTTTAAAATATTGATGGGTAAAATATTATTTAGTTTTCTTAGAATTGATAATCCATAATAAAGTTTAGATTTAACCATATTAGTATGTAGTTTCCAATTCATGTTCGAATCAATAATTACACCAAGGAGTTTTATTGAGTTTTTTTGAATAATGACAATATTATTTAATATAATAGATAATTTTGCTTTATTATTATTAAATATTAAATAGTTAGTTTTGCTTAAATTAATTGTCAATTTATTTAATGATAGCCATATATCAAGATTTTTTAAAGTTTTATTCATGGAATTTTCCATAGAATCAATATTATTTTCACGGAATATAATAGAAGTGTCATCAGCGAATAAAACAAAATGGCCTTGTGTTTTAATATTGACTATGTCATTTATAAATATTAAATATTTGACTATATTGACTATATCACTCTACTACAATTATCATCATTCATCTCGTATGTGCACAATGTGCACTGCACATGGCTACCCTTCTCCCTCAGGTGTAAATTATGATCTCTATAATCCATATGGATCTATATAAATCAATATATTCTTTCACCCATAGTCATATCTCTAATCTAATTAAATAACGTACACTGTTAATACTCTACGGTATCAAAATACTCCTCCCCTTATCTCCCGGAAGTATAGTAAACCTTCCCTAAATTCTCGAGTTTAAAAAAATGCTTGTCCCATTAATGGGAATTCTATGCAAGTCCCTCCCTCCCTCCTGGAGGTATACCTCACCTCAATAAATCATCCGACATATTATTTTTGTATTCGTTATTTTGTCTCGTTTTATCTGCAACGTATTATTATTATCTATATTATAATTATTATCGTATTATTATCATATTATTATTACTGTCTTCCCGCACTAGCGAAGGGATCTATTCTGATCTATTTTTATACATGAATGTATACAGACCATGGCCCTATTTTAATGCATAATAATCCGTATTTCATCATCATCATCATATGTATACATCCTTGTAAATCTTTACAATTATTTATAAATATATCTATATAAAAATAAATAAATATATAACTTATCTATATATATATATATATATATATATATTATATATATATATTATATATATATAACCTAGTTATTTGTTATTGATTATTACTCATGACTATTGCAATGGTTAATCTATTACATTATTGTGTTCCCTTTAAGTATTGACAATATGAAGGTAATATAAGCAGGATGAATGGGTATAGTCTATTAAACTAGTTATAGGTTACAACGTATAACCTATAGGTTACAACGTATAACCTATAGGTTACAACGTATAACCTACCAGAAATAGGCTATAGATAGCAATGTTAACATAGAACACGACATAAAACATACTAACCACCCTCGCGAAGGTGTCGGCTATGTCATTATCATCATCGGACATGTCGTCATCGCGTCACTGTAACATCACATCATCATCATCATCATCAACATCATCATCACCATTAACATTAGCATTATTATCAGAACCATATTATCGTTACTAGCGAGCTTAGTGAACGATGCATGCGTCGTGATGCGCGGAATGGCGGGGGTTTGTATTCAAACGAACGTGTGTACGCATTATGGTTACGTCATATATATATATGTGTGTGTATGTGTGAACAATATGTATTGCTCATTGTTTTAATATTGAAATACATGATATAATTAATAGTATAGTGTGTGTGTATATATATATATATATTTAAATATGCTAGTATATTACATAAATATTTATTTATAGTATACTATAAATACTATATTAATATATTTTATAATATAATATATTAAACTCATATATATATATAAATAATATATATATTATATATCTACCATCATCATTATAATTATAATTATAACTATAGTTATTATATTAATATTTTAAATATCAATATTTAAGTTTACCAAATTAATTAATAATTATAATTATTAATACTATTACTATAATATATCATTATATTATATATTATACAATATATTATAGTATTTTAAACTATATATAACTAGTATAGAGGATATAATATATTATAATAATATTATATACTATATTATTTATATAGATACCTGTGCAAGAGTTAGTAGTAACAAATGTAATGTTGGTCATATATGGAATATGTTATACAGAACTTTCAAATATATAAATTCCCTCCGAATGAATACGATTACTATTCTCCCCTGGAAATGAATTACGCCGGGTCACGTGATTGCATAATGAGATTTTTCTAAGAAGGGATAACTCGTTTACTATCCTCAAGATACTACTACAACATGGCAATCGTTTACACGCTAGCATATATCGTCTGTATAATATATACATGAGTATATACACAAGAATATAGGCATTCGCATACGTGTTATGAATACATATTGTATATATTGTCTATACAGTAAGAGCGGTATATTTTATAGATTATATTGATAATGCGTTGATATAATAATATGTAATTATGTATAATGTATTGATATATATATATATATATATATATATATATATATATATATCATATTGTACAATTTAGTATACAACTATTTCTTATAGAAAATATATCATTATAATAAAGACGTCTTTGAGTTTAATAGGTTTCCTACGAATTTATATAGCATAATTATATATCATGAAAAGTATTACCTAGTTAAATCTATGGCATGTTTGTAACGAGGGTTATTTTATATCGAAGTACACGGCCCTCTCCATTGATATATGATATACCTACTTAACTCATATATGACATATATGTCAACACACAGTTTTCAATTAATCGCCTGTAGTATTTTTCTGAAAAAAATAATAAAATAAATTTATTTTGCGTTATTTTATAATATAGGTAATTATAATATCCTAATTATATTTATACATTTTATTTAACTTAAAACACTTTGTATTTATTACTAGATATATAACAGGTATACACTGATAATAATGTTATACAAATTCAAAATGTATGCAAAATGGAAACACATTGATGTGATATATGCATAGCCATTACAGTGACATTATATATAATATATCACTATAGTGACCCCACTCAATATAGAGTGACCACACTCAATATATAGTGACCACACTCAATATATATATGGATATATGCCTTTATATTGAGCTATAGATTATGGTCTTATAATTTTGTACTTGTATTATTTTATGTAAATAATAATATTATCACCAATACCTATTATATATATATATATATATTAACAACATAATTAAATATTCGTACATAATTATAATTAAATTAACTTTAATTATAATTAAAGTATTAATATGAATTTATTAATAATCTGATATTTATAACTATTATATAGGTAAATAAGTATGTAAATAATTACAATGATAAATATAATTATTGTTATTGTTATTTTATTTTGGTTGAGTCCTTCCATCATATGCAGGAACTTAAGTTTTCAATTATAACCATATGGCTATAATATCCCTCGAAGCCGCTATCATGTTAAGGCATCCATGGTTTTAACGAGAGATGATCATTTATGTATACACAATTATATAAGATCACTTCTAAGTATTATGTTAAGACCTATTTTAATGGTCCGGGCTGAGATTGAACTCGTGGCATACAGCTTGTAGGATGTCTGACCCACAAGCCGTAAGACTTATACATATAGGTATTAATATCTACCTAATAAGACAATATTATATAACATGATTAAGTATACAAAGATACTAGTAATTATATCCGATAATCATATTCGCCATAACAAATAACCTTCTGTACAACTTGAAAATCAAATACGTATTCAACAGTAAAACAAACAACTACGAATTACATCACTACCACAACAACAAAGTTAATTGGAAAACATCTCCCTTAACCCCACCCCTTCCTATTAATTCAACAATTAAGCATTGGAGATAATTATTCAACAATCGCACAGGCATTAATATGCGACAATCAGCATCTATAGATGCTTTATTATAATAATCCGATATATTCATCCAAACATAGGGAAAAAAATCTACTGACTCCACTAATCATACTCAACATAATAACTTAATACCTGTATATCATAACTGTAATGAAGATATAGAAAATACTACTCACTACATGATTATTACTCACAAACCACTCCATCACCTCCTACTTCGTGTCCTTCACTAATTGTGAACACTTCCCCATTAATGGGGAATTCCCTTCACAATGACACTCAATTCCAAAAGTTCACAAAAATAAACATATGCCTTGCAAAACCACTTCCATAAACCTGACCCTTCACACACTGCAACCCCTTCTACACCTTTAACTCCACTATTCCCCACCTTCCTCAGAACGACATAACTGTCTAATTAAATATGCACTATTAAAAACATGCTCCATCTATAACAATATACAACTTATCCTAGAACTTGCTGCAGAACATGATCTTGATCTTATATTTATCACAGAAACACGGATTACGCCTGATGGCATACCCCTTATATCATCTCTGAGCACTGATCCTTACTCTTTATCTCATTTTCCTAGACGTAATACCCATAATTATGGAAGAGGTATTGGGATAATCTATAAATACTCCCTTCATCCCCTCTACGTGACCATAATCATGATAACGTTGAGGCATTTACCTGTTCCATTAGTCCCCCACACTCCAAGACTTTTAATATATCACTATTTTACCGACCCCCCTCTTCCTCAATCCCTTTATTCCTCTCTGAGTTTTATTCTTTACCCATTTAATGTCTGAATCTAATATCATTATAGATGATTTTAACATTGCTAACCTATCAACTATTCATTCTAAATCTCTACTCAGTATACTGTCATTCTCCAATCTTAAACTTCACAATACTTACCCCACATACAAACATGGTAATACCATCGATCTTTTCATTTACCATAAGTCACCCAACTTGATTTGTTCTCATTATGTTGGCCCTTTTATTTCTGATCATCACATTCTCTTTTTTACCCTACAATCCCTTAAACCGCTCACCCACTATCACTCGTTCTTTCCGCAAAATAAAAATCATCAACACTCGCGATTTAATCAGAGACTTCCTATCCTTCCCACATAACTCATCCGAAGGATTATTTACCACTCTTTCAACCACCCTTGATTCCCACGCTCCAATCATTATTAAAAATTCCATCTTTAGACTTGATACTTCCTGGTATTCTCTCTCTATTAAACAAAAGCGTAAATTGCGTACACTTGAAATTAAATGGATTAAAACAAAATAGGAATCTATACTCGCGCTTTACCAACTGACCAAGTCCAAACATAGACGTTATCTCCTAAATGCAAAATCGCTTCATGTTACTGCCTCTCTGGAATCATGCTCATCAGATCAAAAGAAAACTTTCACCATTTTATCGAAACTCCTTGGGCGAAATAAAAAGAAAACTTTACCCGACTTTACACCAGACACCCTATCATCAACTTTCGATGACTACTTCCATCAAAGCTCACAAGTACTCTCAGAAATCTCCCACCATATACCTCTTTAATAACCCCCATCTTGCCAACTCACTCACTTAATGTATTCACAATCTCTTCCATGTCAGACATATGGCACACTTCTTAAATCAACTATAAGTTCATCTCCTCTTGACCCTATTCCTATTTCCATTTTACACGAAATAACTGAATCCCTCAATATTAATCTCAATAATATATTCTGTGAATCCCTCGAATCCGGCACTTTACCAACATCCTATAAACATGCACTCATTATACCCCTACTTAAGAAATCAAACCTTGACCCTCAGAGCCTCAACAATTATCGTCCAATCTCAAACCTGTCGATATTTTCCAAAACTTTGGAACAAATCGTCGCGAAACAACTAACGTCTTATTTAATATCACACAAAATCCCTAGTATCTTCCAAAGTGCATATCTTCCTTCCAAATCAACAGAAACCGCACTAGCGAAGATATCCAGCGATATTCTCACTAACCTTTATAACAAAAATGGCACAATACTCGCACTACTTGATCTCTCCTCTGCGTTTGACACTATTGACCACACGATTCTCATACACCGTCTTACATCTATAGGTATCACTGGTACTGCACACAAATGGCTATCCTCATTCATAACCAACCGAACTTCCTCAGTTTTAGTTCACTCAACCCGTTCATCTTCCCGTCTTGTAACACACGGTGTTCCCCAAGGGTCAGTCCTTGGACCAATACTCTTTAACATTTACATCATTCCCCTTCTCCACCTTATCTCGAATTCTCAAGTTAGCTTCCATACATATGCAGACGACATCCAACGTTATGTAAAATGTACAGAAAACGTTAATTTTGCACCTGACATCCTTTCCTCTACTATTACAACCATTCATAACTAGCTCACAATAAACTCCCCCGTCTTTAACCCAATTAAAACCGAGGCTATCTTCCTTCACCTTCCACTCCGAAGTAAAACTTTACCAACTCCCCAATTAACATTAATGGATAGCTCATCACGTACACAACCCATGTCAAAAATCTTGGTGTTATATTTGACAATACTTTTAATTTTTACAGACAACTGTCCCATATAACAAAACTATTAAACTATCAACTACATTCACTACGCCTTATTAGTCATTCAATATCAATATCCACCGCCACTATTATAGCTTCTGCTTACATCCTACCTCTATTCGACTACTGCAATTTTATCATTTACAATACCCCCTCATCGTATATTACTAAACTCCAAATTCTTCAAAATTCTTTTGATATGTGTAGGTATATTCAATATACCAAAATACTCCCATACTCATATATCTCCATTCCTAGTTAAACTCCACTGGCTACCTGTACGCCATAGAATCCTATATAAAACTCTACTACTGGCTCATAAAGCAATCCACCATGACTCTCCTGACTACCTAGCATCCCTACTCAAACTTATTTTACCAACTATAGTACCACTACACGCTCCACCAATACGTTTCTATTTCAACTTCCTCCTAAACACAACTTACATTCAACCAACACTCGCGCATGGGCAATATCCGTCCCATACTCCTGGAACACTCTCCCCACATCCATCCGTACTACACCATCAACTCTCAACTTCAATAAACTACTGAAAACCTACCTATTTAATATGAAACATTAATTTAAAATATATATGGACGGCCGATTGCTTTATGAGCACAGTTTCGCAGTCCGAAAACCGAAAAATGTAAAATGTAAAATGTATGTTCAACCTTTCAACCTCCTAAACACAACTTATATTCAACTAACACTCACATCTAGGCAATATCCATCCCATACTCCTGGAACACTCTCCAACATCCATCCGTACTACACCATCAACTCCAAACTTCAAGAAACTACTGAAATCCCATTTATTTAATCTGAAACAGTAAAATCAAATATATATGGACGGCCGATTGATTTATAAACACAGTTCGCAGTCCGAACACCGAAAAATGTAAAAATGTAATGTATGTAATTATGGTCCTTATGCAAGAACTAAATTTTAAAAAGTTCAAATATTTAAGAAATACACAATACAATTATGGCATATGAAATAATAATTCATCTGGCTATAGAAAATTGTACAATGATAAGAAAAAATACCACATGGACTATTAACAATTGTTATTAATTTAATATTCAATTCAATTTTTAGTTCAAATTAAAAATGTAACATAAACAAATATATATTTAGCTCTATCTATACTATATGTACACTAATGAAAACCATAGAAAATAATATTAAAGCATTATAGATCAAATCACACTAACGAATAATTTACATCATATAAGATATATCGTGAAAGTAAAACTAATCCATTCGCACTACAATAAAATATCTTGTAGGTTATTATAATTCATATACGAACGATTCATATGACAAATATAAAGAAACTATAGTTGGTATATATATATGTTGGTTTGGATATGATACTCGCCATAATTAACAATAGATTGTGAAAAGTTGAAGGTGCAAAAACAATAAGTAGATTAAAAAAAAATGTGAATATTACAATAAATCAATAGACTTAAAAATATGAAGTGCGATGCTAGACGTGGTGATAGATATATAAAAAAATGTAGACGTTTTTTTATTGGTGTAAATGATCCTTATAGGTTCCTATGATTCAATAAATGAGTCACGCGATTAAAATAAAACAAATCCTTTATTCAAATTAGTCGAAAACTAATGAAAATACAAATAAATATACTACGAGGAGGAAAACTACGAAATGTTATATACACTATATATAAATTAATTGACTTTAATAATTTAATATTTTAACGGGAATTAACCATATATATATTGCAGAGATATTACAATTATTTAAATAATGGAGCAGAAAAATACTTTTCTAATGATTTCAGATAATTATTTGTATTAATAATATTTAATATTTCACACATAAAGATCCTCTGAAAGCTTCGAGTACACTTTATTATATGACATCACTATACTATAGTCTATAGTCAAGACCTCCTATAACATCGAGGTTATATGAGGTCTTGCTATAGTATTGACATAAAAGGGGCGTAGCAATTATGTTAATAAATAACGTCTTTGTGCATTACCATGGCCTCATTTAGCTTCTCCTTTAGCTAAAGGAGGTCATGGAATTACCTATATCTTATATTATAATAATTATATAATAAGTTTATTAAGCACATAAACACATTAAATAGTATAATTATACAATTATATAAAGTATATTAAGTATATATATATACTTACTATATACTTAATATACTATATATATATATATATATATATATATATATATATATATATATATATATATACTTATATACATAGCTGGGCAGTATCGCCGATACAGTATCTATTAAGGCAAAAAAATCAGTATCGTAGATACATTTGTATTTGTATTTTTATCTATTATAAAAATTATAAAAGTATTTGTAATCGTATCTATTAGTCATAAATAGTATCTACGATACGTATCTACTAAGACAATTATGTAAACAAATACATTTTTATTAAATGATATATTATTTGGACATTATATGTATTTTATATCAATATTTTATAATATCATATTATAAATTAATTTTAATATATATAAAAAATAAATATATTTTTAATAATATATATTAGTATATTGTAATAATATATATGTATTTATAGTCTGTAATAGCTCATAGTATAATTTCAGATGAAATAAACGCTGGTACACTAAAAGACACCGCGGGCATCATTAAATGTAATTAAATGTCAACAAATGTATTCTATATCATCTATTGAAGAACACGTTATAAGGTGTGAATGTTTAATATGTCCTAATAAAGGGGGTGTCCCATTACCAGTATTTACGGAAATAATGTCCGGAAATGTTTGCCAGAAAGTTATTTACTAGAAAGTTACCTAAAAATGTTTGTGGGTTATCCTATTAGGGGGAAGTTACCGAATATGGATAATCTCGGTATCTTAGAATCAATAAATCCTAAAAATAATGTTTAATAAATAAAATATTCATAATTATATAAATAGTATAAATAAGTATTTTATTTTTTAATTATTCAAAATTATGCTGATATATCCAATACACTGATTTTTTTATTACATTTTAAATTCATGAACACAATTTTTAACTTAAAACCTTCTCAAGAATATACAAATGTATGAATATAAAACATAACAATATATTATTAAAAACTAAAGAATTCTAAACATTATATACAAAATGTCTATATTTTGTATCAAATATTAATTAAGTTATAAACATATATCTTGAGAACACATAAGTCCTAATACGGACACTCTAGATGTCTTGATACGGACACCCTATATTATAGGGCCTATAACCTATCATCGCGACGCGTGTAAATTAATATGATGCTTAAAAAATCGCGTGCGTTATAATATTAATAACACAAATGAAGTTAAATTTAAAAATGTTATTATTTAGATACCTAATTTGTATTATTGATTAATAAAATAATAAAAATTAATAAATTAATTACTAATTAAATTATATTAAATTAATCATAAATGTAATTATAAATAATGTAATTGTAATATATCTGATTGTTTTATTAATAATATATATATATATATATATATATAATAATAATAATAATAATAATAATATCAGAATTTAGGCATGACCAAGGTAATCGAAGAAGCGCAATGCTTATCTAGTCGTTTACCTGAAACATATTCCCAATTAACAATTATGAGGAAAAAAAAAATAAAAGTAAAATTTATATAATATAGAAGTAAAATATGTAATTTTATAAATCTTATAAGAATCATGAGAATATAAAATTATAAATTATATACAAATATAAATAACTTTAAAAATAATATTAAAAGTAAATAATTATAAATAAAAAAATTAATAGTATAAGAAATTAAAAGTATAATTGGAGTATATATATATATGTTAGTTTTGAATGCTGTAGTTAAAGATTACTAATACATTAGATCCAGAGTTGCCAATATTATGTTGAAATTAATGATGGTATATGATGTATCAACTTCAAGGATATGGGTACGCCAGTTCCAATGCCTTAGGGATCTTAATACCGCCAATAATAAGAACACTGACAATACTTGCCCACTCCACAAGTATATCCCATCCCCCGACACGTATCATAATCATATCAAGTCCAAACATATTAGCCACTCCGGTCATAGAAAAAATATAATGAAACAAAAAAAAAAACTAATATATATATATATATTCCAATAATTAAAAACTCCTCATAATGTCATTCATCATATAATCATAAAATGTAAAGAAGAAAAATAAATTAATATAAAAATCTAGGAATATAAATATAAAATAATTATAAAATTAAAAATTAAAAGACAAATCCTATTGAATAAAACAATTAAACATAACTAAAAATAACTAAAAAAATAAATAAAAAAATAAATAAAAATAAATAAATAGCTATATTATATACAAAAATTAAAAAAAAAATTAATTAAATTTATAGTAAGTCGAACACTGTAAACACATTTTTTTTTTTAATATTATAATAAGTCAAGAAAAAGTCAAGAATAAAACAATCAAATAATATTTTGTAATTTTATATTATGTCAGTTATATAAATAATAAAAAAATTATATAAATATTAAAAATAAAAATAAAAATAAAAATAATAATTTAAAATTATAAAAAACATCAGAAATGTTTGTTAAATGTATATTATGTCAGAAATAAAAATTAAAATAAAACAATAAAAAAATAATTATTTAGACAAATTTTCATTTTTAAGTCATTTTTAATTCAAGAATATATTTTTTAACACGTCTTCCAAACGATTTAATACACCTATTTTTTGTAAGTTGAATGGGAAGTAAGTTCCACTGTCTAGAGGACACATTTCTCACTCTAAACAGATCTCTGCTAGTTCTTGACTAGAATCTTACAAATTTATCCGTGTTTTTATTAATCAAAAAAGTTTTTGAATGTTACTCGGTAATTTATGATAATATGCTCTGTGAGCAACTTTAATCGAACTTAATTTTACAATATGATCAAAATTCAAAATTTTATTTTCTCTCAAAAATACATTATACGATGAACTTGTGATTAGTTTTAGTATTCGCTTTTGTAATCTATTTATATAATCAGTTAATGAGGAAAAAGTATTTCCCCATAGGGGCTATTTCCCTATATGGGCACAGTAGTATAAGTGAGGAACAAATAAAGCATTATATATATATAGATAGTAAAGTATATTTGTTTGCCATTGGTCTAACTTTCCTTATAATTCCGGTTATCCTAGATAACTTTTTGGAAATGTAATTATACTGTTCTTTCCAGTCTAGTTTGTCATCAATGAATACTCCAAGAAACTTATAGTTTTTAACCTTTTCGATATTGGTATTATTTATTCTGATATCAAATATAGAGTTAGTATGTATATTTCTAACATTGAAAAGGATAAAATTAGATTTTTTCAGGTTTAAAGTTAACTTGTTTGCGCAAAGCCATTTATTCAATTTTTCAAGTTCCTTATTCATTTTAACATTTAATTTACCTAGTGAATCACTATTAAAAATAATATTAGTGTCATCTGCAAATAAAATTGTTTTTAAGTCATTGGAAATATTCTGTAAATCATTAATATATATTAAAAATAAAAGTGGCCCAAGAACCGAGCCCTGCGGAACACCATATTTCATAATCTCAGTAGTTGAGTATTCATCTTTATAGTGAACAAATTGTAGTCTATTATGTAGGTAACTTTTAATTAATGAAAGTTCTGACCCCCGTATACCATAATGCTCTAGTTTAACAAATAATATGTCATGGTGTATAGTATCGAACGCTTTTTTTAGGTCAATTGATAAAACTGCACATTTTTCCAATCGTTCAAGACTTTCAGATATTGATTCAGTTAGATCCATTAATGCATCCGAAGATGAAATACCTTCTCTGAATCCATATTGTGAGTCACTCAATATATCATTTTTTGTTAAAAATACATTTAATCTTGTTTTTATTATCTTTTCAAATAATTTTGATATTTGTGGTAACATTGATATTGGTCTATAGTTGGATAACTCATTTTTAGCACCAGATTTATATATAGGAATTATTTTAGAAATTTTTAAATCATCTGGAAATAAACCAACCTGTAAACATTTATTAAAAAGTATTGCAAGAATTGGACTTATCTCATCCTTTATTTGTTTAATTATATGCATATTAAAACCTAAGGTATCAATGCTGTACTTATTATCACAATTTTCGATAATTTTTTTAATTTCATTAACTCTAGTAGGAAATAAAAATAATGACTTTTTGTTTTTATTAGTTAATGTCTTATAGATTGACTGCAAACTATTATCACAAAATTCCTTAGCTAAATTTGGGCCTACATTTATGAAATGATCATTAAACTTATTTGCAATTTCACTATTAGATTTATCACTAATAAAAGTAGTATCCTTAGATTTACTAGTATATCCAATTAGCTGTTTTATCGCTTTCCACATTTGTTTTGGGTTATTACTATGAGTTTTAAATTTGTCATTATAATATTTATTTTCTACATACCTAAGAATTGTTGTTAAAATATTTTTATAACTGGTATAACTCAGTTTGTTGAGAACAGTTTTATTTTTTATATATCTTTTATAAAGTTTATTTTTTTTAAATATACATTTTCTAATTGTATTCCATATCCACGGTTTGTTTAGAAAACGTTTTTTAGATAGTTTATTTGTTATTAATGGACAAGTTTTATTATATAACATAGAAAGGTCTTTTACAAATTTTGTAAAAGTATCATTTATACACATTTCAGTGTCATATTTGAGTAAATTCCAATTAAAATTAGTTATTGCGAGTTTGAAATTAAAAAATATATATATATTACAATATATATATATATATATATATATATATATATATATATAATATATATATAGTTTATATAGTGGTATATACTATATAGAGTATCCGTATTATAACACAGGGTGTCCGTATTCGGACATGGGTACCGAATTCGGACAACCCCATTATCTATGGATTAAAAATATTAAATATAATTATACAATCACAATAATATCTATAATCATATAATATTAATATTGTAAATTTTGAATACAAATATTGAGTCATAAAATGTTAAGAACATTTAATGTTAAAGTCCTAAGGGTTAAAGTGTTAGTATTAGGTTACTTTCCCCTACTTTCCGGAAATTTAGTAACTTTAAATGGGGTATACCACTACAACTTGCTAGAAAATAACTTTATAGCAAACATTTCCGGACATTATTTCAATATAATGTACCTTGATATATAGTAGGTACCTACATATTATGTATATATATATATATATATATATATAAATATTATTTATATCTATATAATATATACATTGCAATGTATATAATGCATAGAATATAATGTATATAATACATGTATATAATTATAATGTATTTGTATCTACTAAGATGTATCTACTAAGAAAATTCTGTATTTGTAATTGTATCTACTATGATTTTTTTTAAAGTAATTGTAGTAGTATCTATTATAAGAAAAAAAGTGTGTAATTGTAACTGTATCTATTATACATTTTTTGAGTATCGTGCCCAGCTCTGCTTATATAGTATAATAAACTTACATTTATTAAGCATATAAACACATTATATATATATAGGATTATATTCTACAATGTTTTTTTTTTAATTTATATCTATGTATAATTTAAGAACACTTTAATTTATGATCTTTAGGAAATGTAGGTCCCTTCTAAAAATATGGCTGGTTACGAGCCTGAATAATGATATATATTATATATAATATATATAATTATTATATAATTATATATAATATATATATATATATATATATATATATATATATTTCGTATCATTGATAATTCATTACTATATTTAATTATTTAGATGGATTAAATATCTATTTAGATGTATTATTGACTCATTACTTCTATACTAGTATACATTTTATAAATCGATATAAATAAAGTGTTTTACATCGATGAGTATAAGCAGGGAGCTATATACTCCCTGGTATAAGCAAGACCTCCTATAACCGAGGTTATAGGAGGTCTTGGTATAAGCCGATTATAAATATTTTCTTATATTGAAAATTACCGTATTTTATCACTTATATCAATGATCTTTGTTAAATTGCAAATGGCTATTGCAAATTTATTTACTTATTTAATTTGTTTTACATAGAGATTATATCATATATTTTTTTATTTTTTAAATTTTGTTATGTTGTAAGTTTGAGCATTTATTATAAAATAATATGTTAGTTCATTAGAAAAGTATATTAACATAGAAATATACAAATATTTATATAATCTATCAATAAATAATAGATTATATAATACTGCCGCCAAATATTAATACATTATTTATTAAATATAATTAATTATCTATTATACATATAAAACTTATTGGGTCAATAAGTCACCCCCATATACAACACAATTTCAGTATTTGTATTATTTAAATATTATATCGCAGTGGTGATAAATTACACATATATTGACTTATATATTGTAATTATTAATAAAATTATAAATAATTATTATTTATATTATTATAATAATAATTATCGCACAGTTACAAATAATGAAAATAATTTATTTAGTTTTTAATGCTGCATTAGTTCATAATAATACTTTATAATATATATTTTTTTAGTATTTGTATATAACTTATTCATATCAGCAGCTGATATTATGAGCTGTCTAGAAATTTTATAATAACGGATTTTTAAACGAGTTTAATATTATATTAAATATATTAAATATAATTATTATAATAATATTTATTTAAAAGTAAAATTGTAACCACTATTTATTCCAATTATTATAAAAATATTTATTTAAAAGTAAAATTGTAACCACTATTTATTCCAATTAATAATTACGCGAAAACTATGCATATATAAATAAATACAAAGAAAAAATTATATTTATAATATTAATTTGTATTGATAAATATGTAAATAACATATATATATAATTATTAAATATAAATAGTTCTATTTCTAAATAATTATAAGCATAGAATTTCCATAGAAATATCATAATAAAATAAGCCCCATTTTTCATTTTTCTTCCGTCGATTGTGGCATCCTTCGATTTTCATGATGCAATAGAAGTATGAAAATACTAGATCTCTATTTAACGGAAAATTAAAAAGAAATGATTCTATTTTTAATAGACATCAAAAATGGTGACAATACAAATCACGGTATTGATATGAGAGGGTATTGATGTGAGAGGGTATATATTTACTATCCATCAATGTTATCCGTCTAGCGGGTGAAAATGTAATGACAGATAAATCAATATATTGAAATATTTCTTTTATTATTTCATAAGTAAAATTTAATATTATTTTGATGATCAAAATTTGATCTAATATAAGTGTAATAGATACTTACTTTTGATAATGTTATATTCATACAATATAGAATTTATATCTAATTTTATCATATATCATAATTTTAAAATTTCATGAAAGATACAAAATCTAATGTATTTTTTAGTTATAATAACAACTATCACTCAAGACATTAAGTTAATGTAGGTGGTGTATTTAATTAACGAGTTTTCGCCTACTTGAAATGTATTTCCTTCTGTAAATATTTGTCATGTTTACCATATGAACTTTTTAATATATTTAAATATTATATTACCTAGATAATATCTAGTAGATATATATAGATTTTTACCCATATACCAGTAATATAGACCAGTTAACTTCGAAAAACTTGCAAAATACTTATTTATTACGAAGTGAATTTATTATACATTGTATATGATCGTTTAGTATTGTATATGATATGTGTGGAATATCAATAATCTAGGACCACTTTAGAAGTAATTTCAGACCACTTACAAAAATATACTTATTTTATAATGAATGTATATGGTTAGAATAAATCTAGTCTAAGATTAATGCTTTGCATTGCACTCCACATTCACATGTGAATAGATGTACAATACATAGGTATATACAAAGTAGGTCATGCAGAAATCTATTTATTGAATTCAACCAGTTTATTATTATTATATTTATAATATATATACACACACTAAAATAACATCATATTTATAATATAGAGTATATTAAATAAATATATATATATATATATATATATATATATATATATATATATATATATATTATATACTCTATATTATAAATATGATTCTATTTCATTGTGTTACACAATTTGTGTATGTATATACTATAAATATAATAAACAAAACTGGTTAAATTCAAAGAAATAACAGCATGTGGATGTTTACTAAAATACTTTAACAACAACATTAATGTAAACCTTTATATTTACTCTATATATAGTATATATTATATACAGTGCTGGGCACCTTCAACCCTATACTCTCTATTACTGTTCTTTACAGGTGTCCTCCCACACTCTATGTTTAATTCTGTTACTCCTATTTCCGCTATAGTTCTGTATATTTATTGCATTCCCGCTCCCTATATATCCATACTTTTAAATGGATGAATAACTCTAATTGTTTATTATATATTTTACATATGAAAACAATATCCATGGACATGGCTAGTTTTACTCTGTTACATTTTGTTGATACTGGTATATACTATATAGTATTTTCATAATATTATACAATTAATTGATCACATTATAAATATTATTATTGAAATATTAATTATTTTAATAGTAAAATAATAATTTTATATAGTAGATATAAATATATAGTATATATATATATAATATATTATATATATATAGTATATATTATATACACATACAAATATATTAAAATTTAACTTTCATTGTCTCCTTACAAACAAAAATGTGTATAGCATGGTATAGCATGGTTTATTGTATATTTAACAATGGCCCATACACTGAATATTGACATTTATATTGTACTATACAATGTATACTATCAGACATATTCATAGTGTATGAATAGTGATATTAGAGAGTATGGTGGAGTACACAATGAAGACACACACATTGTTCTGACATGTTCTGGTGATATACAATAACATGAGAAGCCCTATCAATATGTGAAATTAGCCACATACATGTTCACCTAGTGATGCTAGCATTGCCATTCATTGAATAGAGTCAACTCACAACATCTCATGGCTTATAGTTTATAATAATACTATAATATATGAGTGTTAATAAGGGAATTGCTCCCGGTACATGTTTGTTGACCCATTCCTATAGCCTCCACATTCTAGTAGATTTAATCCCCTCCCGCTCAAAAAGGAACAATCCTCCTAGAGCGTCACTTTTGTATAACAACACATATATATATGACATATTTTAGTAAATATCTATTTCGTATATATGTAATAAACGTTATTTTGTTAATTATTTTATTTATATAAGTCATGCTAATTTAATATAAAATATTACAATAAGTATTCATCATTATTAATCAATGTGTATGTAATAGATATTTCTATAATGAGTGTATTAATAACAGCAAAACCATTATCATAACCCAATTAAATCTATCAAATGTGATGTGAGCCACTGACTAAATAACGGCAGTGGTAGTATAACATGCCGCTGTAAGGAGATCACTATTATTGTTTATATAATTGTGATATATCTACAATTTATATAAAATATTGATTCCATGAGCTTATTAAAAGCTTAAAATGAGGATCTAGTGATGTCGATATCTAAATTCTTAAAAATAATTTACAATATATATATTATATATTATACATGTAGCTGATTTAATTACCATTAGAGTATATCGGAAACTACTTATTGATCATGATTTTATTCCTTAACAATCTTATAATTCTAACATTACCTTCATTGTAATGTGCAAAACCCGATGATACCTTTCCACATATGATCCATATCTAAATTACCAAATAATCTATCATTGTTCTAC
>OZ025243.1:43110969-43138469 GCA_964019155.1 Osedax fenrisi
GATAAATAGTAGAGGCCCAAGTACAGATCCTTGAGGAACACCTGTATCAAATGAGTTATAATTAGAATATTCCTTTCCTATTTTTACAGTAAATGTACGGTTAGATACAAAGGACATCATCCAATCTAGAGCTGTATTTATTATTCCTATTTCAATCAATCTATGTTTTAGAATATCGTGGTCTAGAGTGTCAAAAGCTGCTGAAAGGTCGAGAAGAAGTAGTTGTGTATGATTATTATTATCAAGGGATGTAATAATACTATCTAAGACATCAATTACGGTTGTTTCGGTGCTATGATTTGTTCTGTATGCACTTTGGTAGTTATCTATTAAATTGTTAGAATATAAAAAATCTTTCAATTGTATAGTAACTACTCGTTCTAGCAATTTAGATATAGTAGGAAGTTGTGATATTGGGCGATAGTTTTTCAAGTCATTTATGTCATGTTTATGTTTTTTAAGTATGGGTGTAATTATTGCGTGTTTATATTCAGGGGGAACTATTCCAGTAGTTAGTGATTTTTAAAAATTGTAGTTAAGGGAATGGATATTGACGGTGCTATTATTTTCATTAAAGGAAGTGGTAATGGATCTTGTGGGGATGTAGAGTTAGAATTTGCTAATAATGTTTGAATTAGATTATTGGAAGGGGGTTGGAATTCTGTGAGGTATTGATTAATTGAAGTCGAGTGGTCTATTGATATATTGTGTATATTATGTTGATTATTGTTAAATGTACTACATAGAATATTTATTTTATCTACAAAATATTTGGAAAAATTATTGCATAGTATATTATCTGGAATATCTGGAAGGACTCTTTCTTTTGATTTTCCTAGTAAAGAATTAGTTATCCCATAGAGATGTTTTTGATTAGAGGTTGATTGATTTATTTCAGTATAGTAGTATTTATTCTTAGCTATTTCTATAGATTTTTTAAAATAACTCTTAGCCTTGAGTAGGGATTCTAAGGAAGATTCTGATGGATATTTTGAAAAAAATCTTTCAGTTTTCCTCATTTCCTGTTTGGCTAATAAAGTATCAGAGTTAAACCATTTATTTGTACGACTATTTATGCATTTAACTCTAATGGGAGCATATTTATTTAGTATATATGATAGATGATCATTTAGTTCTATCGCCGATATGTTATCATGATTAATTTCTATAATACTATTGGAGAGAAGTTCGTGGTCGATATTAGTAAGTTTTCTATAATTAATTAATTGTGTGTTAATTTTTGGTTTTGGAATATTGATATTAAATATTATAGCAAAATGGTCTGTAATGAGATATTTAATATTAAGTACTTTTAGTATTTGTGTGGAATATATAGAAGTAAAAATTAAATCTAATGTATTACCTCCTATGTGTGTGGGCTTGTTTATGTGTTGATGTAGTGAGTGTGAGTCTGTAAGTGAGATTAGATTACTTGAAGGTGTATCATTTAAATTAACATGAAAATTAAAATCGCCTAGTAATATAGTATTATCTAATTGTGTAGTAGCTAATAAGTCATTGAGATCATTGAGAAAAGATATGTAATTATTTGATGGTGGTCGATATATAATAATAAAGCGTATAATTTTATTGGAGTGAATATTGAATATAGCTATGATACATTCAGATCCAGGTAGTATATATTTTGTAAAGCTGGTTAGTTTAAGATATTTTTTATATAGAATACCTACACCGCCTCCTCTCCTTAATTCTTGACGTGGTATATGTTTGAAGTTATATATATTATTGGTAATCTGTGGAATGATATATTCAGAATATTCATTAAGCCAAGTTTCCGTTAGGGCAATTATATCATGATTAAATTCATGGTTAAAATCATTTAATAAATCAATGTTAGAGTATATTCGATATAAATATCTTGTATTACACCATTTTTGTTATTACATTTTCTTATTTCATAATTATTATTATATATTAAATATTTAATATTTTTGTTATAAGGATATTCTTAATATAAGCTACGTATAGCTTCTGAATATCCTTCTGTATATTAATTAAATATTCAGTAAATAATTAAATTGATCGTATATTAATTAAAGAACACGTAATATATTTATCGTAGTATAGTCATTTCGCGGTATCCGTAGAAGTAGTTTGTTCAGGTGAAATTGTACTTTTAAAAGCATTAGTAATATAATCATCATAGCTTTTCGTCCATGTATCGAGATTTGTAGTAGGTATAATGAGTGATTCGTTGGACCAATTAATTTTACTAGTATTTTCTATACGAGTTCGTAGTTCATATGTATTAGAAATTCTATTTAAAACACATTTATAATTGGTAACATAATTGGATTTTATTGCATGATAAAGTATTTTACCGTGTCGTACTATTTTTATATCGAGTGATTTCCTCATGAATAAATTACTAAATTTTGTATCTTTTAGCCGGTATCGTAGTGTGATGAACTTTGATAATGTATATGGAGAGTTAAATATAATTTCAATGTTGTTAAAATTATATTTTACTTTAGTGATTATGGAAGTATCTAGTTCTAATATAGCGAATAACTCATCTATAATATTATTACTTGGACTTTGTTTATTGATATTTTCTATTACTATTGATAATTGTGGGTCAGTGTTAGGAATTTTACGTAGTTGTTT
The DNA here is from genome assembly GCA_964019155.1 of Osedax fenrisi. Taxonomy (NCBI): domain Eukaryota; kingdom Metazoa; phylum Annelida; class Polychaeta; order Sabellida; family Siboglinidae; genus Osedax; species Osedax fenrisi. The sequence goes on from OZ025243.1 coordinate 43,113,598, forward strand.
ATTTATTGTATTATTTGTTTTAATTATGCTATCTGTTGATTTTATTAATATGTCAGCGTAAGATGGTGTTTGTGAATTGATTATAAGTTTTTTTATTTCGTTTATATTTTCGTTGAGTAATTTCAAAGAAGTTACGTCGTTACTACTATCAGTTTGATTATTAATAATTATGGGAGTATTTATACATGAAGTACATTTAAATATAAAATTTACACTACTTAGTATATACATTACAGCTAAGGATGGATTTTTACTGTTTATCCATTTTTTTGGAATACACCCTGCTTGGTATAGACAGGTATAATGAATAAATAAATTACATTGACTGCATTCAATTTTATTAAAATTATCTGAAATATTACATTGGTAGCATGCCATGATGATATATAATATTATTGTGAGTATAATAATAGTTAATAGGACTTATATGTAATTATTAAATATAACATTATGATATCAGACAGTATAGCATGTAAAGCGCAAATATTATTCAATGACAAACCGTTATAGAGATGGCCTAGATTCAAAATCGTTATTAAAACAATAGGATTTTATAACAATTGATTATTAGAAAAACACGTCTGTTCGCTCCGAATGACAGAGACAGAATGACTACTACTACTACTACTACTACTACTACTACTACTACTACTACTACTACTACTACTACTACTACTACTACTACTACTACTACTAATACTACTACTACTAATACTACTACTACTAATACTACTACTACTACTACTACTACTACTACTACTACTACTACTACTACTACTACTACTAATACTACTACTACTACTAATACTACTACTACTACTACTACTACTACTACTACTACTACTACTACTACTACTACTACTACTACTACTACTACTACTACTACTACTACTACTACTACTACTACTACTACTACTACTACTACTACTACTACTACTACTACTACTACTACTACTACTACTACTACTACTACTACTAATACTAATACTAATACTAATACTACTACTACTACTACTACTACTACTACTACTACTACTACTACTACTACTACTACTACTACTACTACTAATACTAATACTAATACTAATACTAATACTACTACTACTACTACTACTACTACTACTACTACTACTACTACTACTACTAATACTACTACTACTACTACTACTACTACTACTACTACTACTACTACTACTACTACTACTACTACTACTACTACTACTACTACTAATACTAATACTAATACTAATACTACTACTACTACTACTACTACTACTACTACTACTACTAATACTAATACTAATACTAATACTAATACTACTACTACTACTACTACTACTACACACACACTCATTCATTAACGTACACACATAAACACCTAGACTTAGAGAAGAAAGAGAGTCTAAAGAGAGCGGCCAGTACTAGTTCATCTTCAGGTGAAGACGGTGGGACGGCACATACAGACGTCACGCAATGTAAGAGATCTCTGAACCAGGTGCTGCAGGACTTCCTGCGTAGCAATGTTTCCGGCGAGTTTGTCGCCATGAACACATTCGTAAGTGATCCTGATGACTCATAACCTATGAGTCAGAGACTATTAGTCAGAGCTAATGAGTCATAGCCAATGAGTCAGAGCCTATGACTCATAGCTAGACATAGGTGTAGCACTCACCACCCGCTTCAACACCGTACATAGGCTTTGCGTTCGTAAGTGAGCTTGTAGAAGTAGGTATCATGATGGTAATAGAGATTATCATATTTAATTGGCTATGTTAAATTGTACATCATTATCATTTCATAACAGCTGTATTTTATGAATTATTAATGAAATTTGATATCAATTTTCTATTAGAATAAGATAGCTATACTATTTACGTACACTTTTAAATATAATTCACCCCGCACACAACCCCTACATATGTATAGCACATACCCCGCATATCAACCCCTTTATAGGATTCGTGTTTGTAAGCATTATCAATCTTTTTCTAATAGAAAATTGAAAACAAATTTCAAATAAAATACAGTTGATTTGAAATTATGCGTTGCTAATTTGAAAACGTAACATTGGATAGATGTTAATGAAGTACAATTTAAAATATCTAATTAAAATATAATAAAATGTATTACCATTAGAATAATGTATGTAAGTATACTTATGTAAATGCATATGATTATCAGATATATGATTTTTTCTTCTAATGCATAACAATCGTATAAGTAATATAAGTATATATATCACCTTCGCGTTAAATTTGTATACTACATAGGTTGACTAATCAAAATAAACGTGCGAATTATTACAATAATGAGCATGTACAATATTAACCTAATGAACTTATCACCATACCGTATCAACTGTATATCAGTAACGTAATCATAGTCTATACAGTAAAGTAGCACGAGGTCATACTTGCGAATGTGCCAGTATTGCCCTAACTTAACTATCTATCTCTCTCTCTCGTAAGTTTAGCCAATGCCTCCACATAGAGTGACATGCAATTTTAAACATATCTCTCTCACTCTCTCTCTCATTCTTTCTCTCTCCCTCTCCCTATCTCACTCTCTCTCTATCTCTGCAATGTTACATAGTTCCTCCCCTCTCGCCCAGCAGCAACTGCTCAACATACCGGAGATACGCGACCGTATCCACGCGCACCAGCAACAACTGCGGCTCGAGCACGGCGTCCCGGAACTCTCCGACTACATGAATGACGTCCCCGATTACACGTCGCCCGATTACGTGCCCTACGTGAACAGTCACATGCCCTCCCGAGTGCCCGTCAGCAGGGCTCGCGTCAAGGACGTCTGCAGCCGGCTGTTCGGCTCGGGCTACGAGCGATCGTTCCTGTCCCCCGTACCCACGCATGATGACCACCCCCCGTCACCACCCTGCTACCATAGTTACGGCGCTAAACCGGTCGGCGTTCAAACTAACTCCGCTTGCGACGACGCGCGAAGTTTCACTTCTACGCCGCTCGGTTTACACTCCGCCACCGCCGCCGTTACAAAAGACACTAGAACTTACGATCCTACATCGCCGCGCATTATAGATTACTCCGATCCGTCGACTAGCGATACACGACGCGCCGGCCAAGGGGTTCGCGGCGATGCCGACCCTCTAGTCAATAGAATCTACTCCCCGCTTGGAGTTCACTACAACCCGATATCCAACGACCTGATGCGGCGCTACCCCCCGATACACTCGAACCCTTTCGCCGCCCCCGTCGACTCCGACCGAAGCAACAACAGCGAAGATTACGAGGTGGAGTCGATCGTGAACAGCATGTCCCCCGCTAGTAACGCTTCTTCCACGCGCCCCAACTTCAGAATGGGGGCCCCTTTCCTCAGCCGCGTAACGGCCGCTTCTATGGCCGCCGACTACGATATCGCTATGGATATAGACGACGACGGAGTGACTCATAACCACGCGGACGACGGCGATATCGATGAGTCATCGAACGACGAGATCCGTTGCGGAGGTGTCGACGGCGAGAAGAAGAAGAAAAAGATGAAGAAGAAACGGAGCGGTTCCCCCAGAAATAGGGACGAACGACTGGATATCTGGTCTAAGGAGGGATCCGCTTTCTCCAGTTTCTCTCGCGTTTAATCAATAAATTCAGTTTTTATTTTTTTATATATTATCTCGATTCGTTTTTTATATCACTATAATTCGCCTTACTTAACTGAGGTATATGACTTCTTCTATTCAAATTCCAAATTATTTAAAATTGTAAAAATGTTATAATGATTACTAAGAGGTGAAATATTAAATATGTTTTAATTGGAATATAATTTTATAACATTTTAAAGTATATAGAAAATTATTAGTTTTCTATGAAACTATAACTTCTTGGCAAAATTGTCCTATCTCTTCTTTTAATTTTCAAATAATTAAAAAACGAAAAGTTAAAACGTAGAAAAATTATTTATTATAAGCTGAAATGCTATCACAATACTTAATAATAATATTTTAAATATACCTTAATGAACTGATATCTACTACATCTCAATTAGTTTTATTTAGTCGTATATTTAAATAATTTTATATAGAAAATAAAATATAACATTTATATTAGATATATATTTTGTATTATTCAATTTAGAAAATATATTCCTGTACTTCTCTTAATAAATTGATTAATAGTTCTATGAATGTATGTATTTTTTAGTAATTTTCACAAGTTATATGTTTAATATTAGTATAGTATTATTTAATACTATTTATTCCAATTATATATATGTAATTAGTATTATTACATTCTTTCTCGGGGATTGTGTTTACGATTAAGTAGCTTAACGGGGTTATAGATATAAAGATGAATGTTACAAGAGTTATAGAAAACAATACTCTCGGATAGTTGATATTTATTGTTTAATTAAAAATCTCTCTCTAAATTAATAAGTAATTCAAATATGTATCTATGTTAGTGACTTCGATACTATTATAAGTAGTAGCAGGGAGTAGGTATTAAATAAGTTTCATAGATAGATAGTGTTATTTCTGATGTATATATATTTTTTAAATATATTAACCTATATACAGTCTATCTATAGGACATGTCCGTAAATGCACCCTAGCTCATGGCATTTGACAATAATATACTAGACTATTAAATTTGATGATTCTATAAATGTTATTTGATCAACAAATAGATAAATCATCTTAAATATGGTAAAATGTTACTCATTACCTTGTATTATTTAATAATTATATATATATCGCAATTATAATATATTTAGTGTACTATTATCAAATATCTATCTTTTCTATTATTTTAAACTTATATAGGTTCAATATTCAATAAAATGAATATAATATAAAGTTAATAATACAAAAATATGCATTCACTAATAAAATAAATTTGTTAAACATATATTTTGTAAAATATGATGGGGCCTAATACTGCCTAACGGTGTAAGTGCCTTATATGAACGTAACTATTGGAACATGTACATGCGCATATACCACGGAGCTGGAGAAAAATGATCTCTCTAGCTGTATGGCATATACCATAGATGTAAATACAACTTTTATTTACATCGCTGGCATATACTAACTAGAGCTCGCTGTAGCTATATGGTTCGAATGATGTAATAAAGTGCATTGCAGATTAAACAAATAGCAATATACCATGGCCTCCTTTATCCATAAGTTTTTCAAATTATAATGCATATGTTAAGCCTATAGTATATACAGGGAGTATTATATATACCTGGTAATTATAGTGAATAGAACGTTCTGTATACTAATTATTATTTATTATAATTTTGAATTATTACAGCCAACTAAAGATAATAATTAAGTTAATAGTTTAATTATAGGCGGCGCTAGTATATAGATATAAAACTATTATATTACTAAAATCTTAATATTTACTTGAATATATTGTGTATATAAAAACATTTATTACAATATAAACATGCATGTTTTATATATGATATAAACGTAGATATTCATACTCTATATTAAACTATAATCATTTATCATATATTCCGATATTATTGTAATATCATTAACGCCACCTATAGTTAAACTAATGTATAGTATTTTTTTTTATACAAATTGTGCCTTTAGTCGAGATACAATGTTTGTATCGACTTATATCGGGACTTATATAAGTTCGGACAAATTGACTTGTATTCTTTGAATACATTTACAATTTTATGTATTTCTTGTAAATATAATTAATTAAATGTTACTGAATATATTATGTCCTATATTGTATATTCCCGGATATATTCATAACAAATAATAAAAATCATATAAATAAATGAAAATATCAAATTTCCAAAATTAAAAAAAATCCTATTTTCTATTTTTAAATGTATTATTTTTTATATTATTCTTTATTACATTTACTATTTAAGATCGAATTATATAGTTAATTCAACATATTTTTTACTAAAAATGAATACATTTAAATTAGGTTATTAATATTTCTAAATTATATTAATTGTAAAAATCACAGATGTATATAAAGTAATAGAATTTATAAATAAACAATTGTTAGTATTTTTTAATATAAATAATATTTTATAAATATATTTTAATTTATAGTTTCTATTAAATATATACATATTTAATAGTATATTACTACACTATTCTTCTAATATACAGTGAATATATAACTTATAATTTATATTTATTTACTTAAATCGATGTCAGTAAATATTAACCTAGCGTATTGCATTATATTTATATATTCAATTCAGTAATTTTTATATTTAATTTAATTTGAATTCAAATTAAATTAAAAAATAATTTATTAAAATCGTTATTAATAAAAATTATATAATTTTAATAAAATGTTGATGCTATAATTTATTAGTTTAATAACAATATTTTATAGATTTGATTATATTATAAATTTTATAAAAATAGATTTTATTATAAATTTAAAAAATTAAGATTGACACCCTCAAATAATCATTATTAAATACATGATATTAATTTATTTCCATTATAATAATAATTATTATAATAGAAACAATGTTGAATACATTTCGCAACTCATTCATCTACTAAGTTTAAAAAGTTTAATTATCAATTATAATTATATTTAATTTATTATTAGATTTTTTAATTATGATTCATAATTTTTGTTATATTGATACTGTAACTTACAGTCTGTAAGTATTGTTATATGTTATGTTATATTTGATGTAATATTGATAACTTTATTTTTTTAATATATCATTAAATCAAAATCATGTAAATTAGTGATATACAATATTGTAATACCAAAAATAAAGTTATACAGCGTATATATTATGTGTTGTTACTAATAAATTATTAGTAATAATATTTATTTAAATTTTGTAATTTATCTATTTTCATAGGAGGCAGTAGTAATAATTATTACATGAATGTAGTAATCCTATAGTAATTAATAAATTATAAGTAAACAAGCTTTAAAATGATGTTTTAAAATTCCTATCTAAATCAATGTATTGAAATACGTATCTTAATTATTCATAATAAAATTTAAACTTTAAAATAGAATATTATATTTAACTTTTATAACATTTTTATGAATACTAATTTTTATTAAATTGAAAAATAGAATTTAACCCTATGATTTTGATATTAATTAATTACAGGTGAAATACAAAATCTAATGTAATTTGTAGTTACTATAACAAATTTCACTTTAAATGGTAGCATATTGAATTACGCATTTTTGTTCAAGTGTTATCCCTAGTGAATCTTTATCACGCCTGTGATCAATGATTATATAATAAAAGAATAATATCTATAATATTAATATTTTAATATTGTATTTAATTAAAAAATCATATCTTAGATTTATTGGAATAACAGAGGACAATCATGGATATGGATATTCCAACTCCCCCTTCTACTCCTACGAATGAACCGGTGAACTCTACTGAGTCAGCTATTCTACTCAAACCAACATTAGCTCAAAAGATAATCGTTAGATTGTAAACTTATTATCAGGATTTGGTTGTAAGTAGAGTTTTCATTTTAGTCAAAACTTTCAATCATGGTAAACAAAATATACTAATAATAAGAATATGAGATACTATTAAATTAATATGAATGCATGCTATAAAATGTGATTACTATTACTAATGTAATGCTTAATCATATTAATTGATAATTTATTTAAACAAATATATAGTTTAAAATATTTGTAATCGAAAGTATCAAGTTGAAATATTTGCTAACGATACCGTACGTAAATTATTGATTAAGATTGATATCGAGTCTTGTTATACAGTATGTTGTAGTATATAATCTATATATCTATTTATCTATAACTAATACCACACGTATTGATAGGTTAACACTTCTCAGTCCGGACAATTGAAGCGATACAACAGCGCCCCCACGATCAACACCATGGGTCAACTGCCGAGACCTAAGCAGGACGTCTCCGATCAATCTCCGTCCATCATGAAGATGAATTACAATGGTAAGTATAGATAGACAGGTGATAGAGTATATCGTATATTGTATACGTGAATGTCAGCAAAACTTATAGATATGTCATTTTATTATATTGCTGTATATTTAAAGATAATGAAATCAAATATATAAATATACATATATTTCTATTGATTATAATAAAAAATTAATTGGAAGAACATATATATTGTTTATATGTATATTGTTAATAATTTTGTTATATTGGTGGAGTCCTTTCATTCCATCCATGAACTTAGATAAAGTTTTCACTTATAACCAAATGGCTCTAATGTACCTTTGAATCAATTCTCATTTTAAGGCATCCATTGTTTTAACGAGAGCCGATCATTTATTTATTCACAATTATATAAGATCACTTCTAAATATTATCTTAAGACATTTTGTATTGGTCCTGACAAGGATTGAGCCCACATCCTACTACCTATATCTGTCGCCTTAGCCAACGGAGCTAAGCAAGTTGTTTTATATATATTAGAATAACCATAATTATAAATATTTGTTATTCATAATTTAAATCTGTAATATTCAGTTATATTTCAAAATAGATTAATAAACTTAATTCAAATCTAAATTTCTGCTAGATAATATTGCAAGTGTGCCAACTTCTCCTATCCTGATCACTGAAAGAATAAGAAGAATGAGTACAAGTTCAAGTCCCGGAGTGATGCATTCTCCCAATGTTTGTAAGATTACATTATTAACCTGTATAGATACCTATATTTAAAAACATTTACACATTATAATCAATATAATAGTTTTATTGATGTATATTTTGTAATATAAACACTGATTCTGTAAGGCATATATCATAATTTATCTATTTATTTATTTTGTTATAGGTATCTAAAATAATATTTTATTTAGTATATATTTGAGGTTTGAATCTGTATTATATTTCAATTGATTATGTGGATTGTTTTATAGTTATTGTTATATAAATATATACACTCTAATTTTTTTTTTTATTATTAAATTGAATATTTTCTATTGTATTAATGATACATTTTAATTCAATTATTTCATAATTATATTCTTTTCACAGAAATTTCACATTAGTTGTTATAACTAAATTTTTATAAATTTATCACTTAATATAATTTAAATATTATAATACATATATTAGAATATTTTAATTACATTATTATTATATTATATGGATATATCAGGGTTGGTCGGTTTATTTGGTTTTTTTGATCAAAAAAACCATTGGTTTTTTTGGTTTATTTGGTTTTTTTGGTTTTTTTGGTTTTTTGAACATTATAAAAGCGTTCAATCAAAAATAAGGAATCGATTAGGCAATGATAAGGCTGCAAAACTTGTTTTTTTATTTCGAGAATTAAATTGATTATATTTCTATTAGAAATCATATAATTATTATTATTATTATTTTTTAAATTATTATATTCTTACAATTTGTAACTTGTTATTTTATTGCGAGAATTATATTGATTATATTTCTATTAGAAATCATCTAATTATTATTATTATTATTTTTTAAATTATTATATTGTTACAATTTGTAACTTGTAATTTTATTGCGAGAATTATATTGATTATATTTCTAATTACTGTATTGTTATTTTTTTAAATTATTATTTTGTTACAATTTGTAACTATTTTTTTTATTATATTTTACTTTATTTTTATAATAAATATATTTTAATAAAATAATTTTATTAACATATAATATTAATAATATATTATTGAAAATTTAATAATATATATAAATAATATTCATTATTGTTGTATATTTTATACTTACTCTATATATGTATGTTTTGCACATACATTTAATAATCGATCTAGGTATATATAATATTTTCTAATTAATAATCTTAACATTTAATTATAAAAAAACCAAAAAAACCAATTAAACCCTAAAAAAACAAAAAAACCCTAAAAAAACCATAAAAATCGGTTTTTAAAAAAAAACCGCCAACCCTGGGATATATAGTATATTATATATTTAATAGTATATTATCCAATCAGAATTATCTCTATTTCTATCATTCATATTATTTAATTTCAAAATCGCGATTCTAAAGTCTATCTTTGTGTGTGTGCGACGTGAGATTATTATCTGATGCACTGTATTGATACATAAGTCTATGTTCGATGTACGGCGTTGTTCTACTCGCTACATACTCATCTCCCCTTTGTAGTCAACGCTGAAGAATGCATCTAGACTCGATCAAATCAAATTCGAAGAGAGAATAAATAAAGACACTTTAGAAGTTGCTCATGAAAGGTATTATTACGTAATTAAGCTAAGATGGGGTCGCGTATGCGGTTTAGTTCAAATCTGTTCAAAGGGTTTTGTCGCGCGCTAATTCATCGATGATTTATTATGTGAACAGTGTTACATAATCGCCATCTTACATACCACTCTCGCAACTAGTTGATGAGTGTTTTGTGAGGCAAGAATATAATTCGAAATTTTTGTAATACCTACATTGACCTAAACAAAATTAATTATATTTATATATATGTGTGTGTGTATGTGTCATCTATTTAAAGATGGTGGATAAGAAATTGTTGCACGCAACTCATGTACAAAATAGATACGCGAATGAAACTTTTCTAGAAAAATTAACAAAATGGCATTGGTGATTTTAATTGGAAATTAGTTTTATTATATAGGTCAAATATTTAAAGAGTAGGATTGTCATCAAAATAGGTAGAAGTTACTTCTATTTATATCTATGGTTTTTACTTCAATTCAAATTCATTTAAATACCAAAATATGATATGTTGTATTTTATATATATATATATATATAAGTTGTTTTTAGTACAGTTAATACATTAAAATTAATCGTAATTATCAATATAAATATAATAAATAATAATTATTTAAAAAAAATAGTAGGTATCTAGTAGTAGGTTTCACCTCTATCTTAAAGTGCCATACACTAAATTCAATTGCTTATCCACTTTGTCACCACATCTATGATGTGTATAATGTATCATATATACGTTATAAAGTGTAACCTGCAGTTATATCGATTAATATAAATTGTTAAAAAATAGTAATAAAATTTATAATATTATAAAATCATAATCGCAGGGTATTACGTAATATAATTGATATATTCGCATGCACAAATTGTTTTTGGCTTCACGATCGGTTGATTGCATAGGCCTAGCCATGAATATGTTTTCGTTTATATTAATATGCGTTATAGTCAGCCTACATTCTTGTTATTCGTGTTCTGTTCCGTTATTGTCCTATACAATGAACAACGCTCGGTGAGATTGTGACATCCATTCCGTACCTCACCGGCTTAGTACTATGTTATTATTTTTATTATTATTATTTTCTATTTTATGTTACTTCACCAGGTATTTGTTAATAAAAAGGTATACGAACCTTAACGTTGTTACAATTAACGCTGAGACCACCCTTTCCTTAACAAAGACCCGACGATGGCTATACAAAATGGAGATTCACTTACTTTTGAGAGTATGATCTCCATATCGGAAGAGAGGAGGATGAGAGCGTACCTCATGGATGTATTGCTTTCCGTTAGCACTTTATATTATGATTTATTTGTCTTATTAATTATTGTCTGTATGTATACTATAATACATAAAATATACGTTTTAATATAAATATATACATTGGGAAGATTACCATTCGAATAGAATTCGATGGGAGCAAAATGATCCCTATTTTGGTACCACACATTTTTGTAAGAATAAGAATAACATGTTGGTACTTTGTAGATACAACCTATTGGTATGCCCCTATGAGAATATCTAGTACAAGTATTGGTAGTAATATTATACCTACATCCAATACCTCCTCCACCAAATCGAAAAAGGGTAAATAAAGTCCAGTGTAACTCTATACCTGCGACTAGGCCTAATACGAATAGTATTACGCAGACATTGTTGCCGTATTACCAAATAATCAATCCAAAGATATATTAGTCTATAGTTAATGACTCTGAGTACAGTAAAGGTATAGTAAATTATGGAAGTAAAAACCATTATTTTAACAAGTGTCCTTTACCTAAGTCCAATAGATCGAGACATCACATACAACTACCGAACAAGTGCCCTATTAGGTTACCCTAAGGGTGCATTCCATCTAACAGTCAAGGCGTATTGGAACGTTCCAGTACGTCCTTGCAACTGTTGGTGTCATACTTCCAGACCCTGGAGGCATAAAGATGCTCTCACACGGATCTAAGGCTATGCATCCAGCCGAGAGACATATATCTGTATGTGAGACTACTTAAACAGATGTTATAAAGTGAAGTCTACAGTTATATCCACTAATGTATTCATATACGATGTGTATTATATAATATAATCAATATATTCGCATACATAAATTGTTTTTGGCTTCATGATCGGTCAATTACTTAGGTCTAGCCATATATATGTTTATGGTTTTATTATTATCTTATTTTTGTTGTTGTTGTTTGAACAATCATTTCATTCGTATTTTATTTTGTTATTTTCCTATATATATATATGTATTTAAAAATGTAATCAATTGAATTTAAATCACTATATATATGTATTATGTATAATATATATATATATATATATATATATATATATATATATATATACTATATATTCTTTTTGTTAGGTCAAAGGAGGCATAAATATTGCTTGAGTGTAATTATCACCATCTCGAGGAGTGATACAAATAACTTCCATATTAGTTAATACAAATATGCGAACAGTTACAATTGTCATACGACACTACATATCGTCAAATTATTTTGTATGTTAACAAAATCATTAAAAGATACTCAAATAAATATTATATATAAGACTTTTTTAGATGTATTTATCAAAATTAATCAAAAAGTTTATATTGTATTTATATATTTCTATAATATGATATATTTATTTAAATACATAATCAATTCAAAGAGATTTGTTATTATTATTTAATTAAATAGAATAATTATCATTTACTAATCAATTTTAATTTATTGAATATACTATATATATAAATACTTGTGTAACAATTATTTTCAATAAATAAATATTTATTATAAATGGAAATATATATTCTTCTACATATATATATATATGTATAACTATTCACTTAGTTTTATTTATAATAATATGTATAAAAGAATTTTTGTTTGTTTTCTGTTAATTTTCTAGTTTATAATAGTAATATGATTTTTCCTTCTGGCTGTTCATATGAGCAATCTATTCCTGCAATTTTCGCAGTAAAAATACATACATTTTATGTTCATTATATAATCATAAAGTGGTAGTATACATATATTCATAATTTAATAATTATATATTATTAATTATGATTATTTAATATAATTTATACAAGCATACATTTCACCGTACGCTTGATGGTTAAAAACGCTTAAATCGCGTACAATCGTAAACGATTATAAATAGATTGACACCTAGAAAAGTAAATGCGTATGCATTAATACTCGTCAGTATACTTGTGCGTGCGTTTATTGACCAAATGCCAACATTATCTCAAAAACTAGAATAAATTCGGATTAGAACATTTAGCAATAATCCCAGAAAAAACAGACTTACAATTTTGCAATTCTTATGTATTATACTGCGAAATTTCAGGAATAGATTGCTCATGTGAATATCGCTTAAAGGGCTTCAAATAATATAGCATATAATCATATTTTCTATTGTTGTCGCACATATATAATAATCTAATATTTATATATATAATTAACATTGTTATTATATCATTATATAGGGAGATCAGAGCTCAATTATCGATGACAATAGAATATGATGAATTAGCACTGGTTAGATAACATAAACAATTACTATACTTATATGTTTATAAACCTGTATTCCTATCTATGGATCATTATTAATAGCTATAATATATATATATATATATATATATATATATATATATATATATACATATATATATATATATATACATATATATATACATATATATATATATATATATATATATATATGTGTGCAATAATTTGAATAGTGTAACTATCACTCATAAATGTGATTGATAATTTCATGTTCACGACCAGCTATCATCATAACATTATCAACTTCCTTTCATCGTAATAGCCATACACTCTGTTCCACTGTTCATAACATACAACATTACGCTTCATTTCTTCATGCATCTCAATATGTCGACTGTATAAGAATATTGTTTGAAATTTAAATAAAATTATCTAGTATTATAGTCATCTAATTAATCGTTTATGATAAGTTACTTATCTTAACTCGTATGCTAATATCTGTTAATCATATGCGCACACTCTCACACCCCTCACATACACAGCGTATGCAGTCTTCGATCAGTGGTGACAAGCGGGGTGGTGCTGGGGACACAAGTAAAGTTGAACCTCTTCACGTATTCACCGCCCCTACGCATTCCCCATCACCCCCTCCCACCGCCGCCGCCGCCCATAATCAGCAGCAACCCCTCTCGCAGAAGTCTTTCATCTCTCCCAACATGTCAGCTAGTGTCAGACACGGTACACTGTCACTCAATCTGACTCCCAGTCCCAAACGACGATCTTTCAGGTTCCCCTTCATCTGCTATCTAAATTAACGATTCACTGTTTATGCATACTTTCTAACAACAATTTCTATACTACGCATATACAAATTAATTATAATTATAATGATAATTATCTTATTTTAGAGTATAAAGATTTATATATTACATATATAATATAATATAGAAATATATATAATTTTAATTGTTATTTAATAAAATGTTATTGTTAAGCTGCGTTTGTACACCAGACTAAATCTCTGATTTTTATCTCAAAAATCAGATATATCTATGATTTGTTTTATTTATCATAGATTATCATATGTTTCGATCGATCGATCGGATCGGACTAGTTTCCCGAGCACTTTCAACAATTTTCTTCCACGTCATCCTGTCTTTCATAGCTGTCTTCAGTTCTTCAGTCGTCAGTCCCGTATCATCACATAGCTGTTTTACATAGGTTTTTCTGGGTCGTCCAATCTTTGTTGTACCATGGTTCGGTGTCCACAACAAAACATCTTTTACGATTTCTTCCTCACTTCGATAACAGTGGCCTGCGAAACGTGTTCTTCGTATACGTATTATACTTGTTAGTGGTGGAATATTTCCGTAAAGGCGAATCTTTGTTGGATGCTCTTTCCATGATATATTTAATATGGCTCTCAACATTCTTGTGTAAGTTCCATCGAGTTTTTTCTCATGTTTTTTAGTTAGGGTCCAAGCTTCAGATCCGTATAATAGAACAGATTCTACTACGGCTCTAAAGAAGTTCCTCTTTAAAGTTGTGCAGAGTGGTGATTTCCATATGGAACTTAACTTGTCTAGAGCTGCCCAGGATTTAGCTATTCTTATTTTTATTTCTTTATCGGTCGATTCTATTTTGCTTCCAAGATAAATGAAATTATCGACATTTTTCAAGACTTCCCCATCTATAGATTTTACCATTTTATTTGAGTTTATGTTCATGTGTTGCGTCTTTTTAATATTTACTTTGAGACCTACTGTTTTCCCACTTTCTTCTAAGACATTCAGTAGGTTTTCAGCATTTCTGCTAGAATCTGCAAATATTACAAGGTCGTCAGCATAATCTGCATCTGTTATCTTGATTGCTGGATATCTTCTACTTCGTTGTTTCGATAGTGTTAGGCCTAGATCTTTATTTTTATCAATAGATGTTCTTAATACGTAATCGAGTGTAATAATAAATAATAAAGGTGCCAGAGTATCTCCCTGTAGAACACCTGCATTTATATCAAAATATTCTGTGTCACCATCAGGTGACCGTACCATTGATTTAATATCTCTATATAGTATCATAATTGCGTTGATTATCTTCATTGGAATACCGTATGACTTAAGAATTTGTGCCATTTTTGCTCTATGTATTGAGTCGAAAGCTTTAGAGAAATCTACAAATATTAGGCTGGCCTCAAGATTCTTTTCTTTAACACCTTCGATTATCCTTCTTACAGTTAGAATTTGTCCGACGGTTGATCTGTTATTTCTGAAACCATTTTGATTTGGTCTGAGGATCATATCTAGGGTGGGTTGTATTCTTTCTCTTAGTAGCGTATTATATATTTTAGCCGCGATACATGTTAGTGTAATACCTCTATAATTGTCTGTAACAGTGAGGTCACCTTTCTTTGGGAATGGGAGGATGCAACCTTTCGTCCAGTATTCAATTGGTTTCTGAGAGTACACATCGTTGCAGAATTCTAGTAATATATGATTGAAGTGACCTGTCTTCCATACTTCGGCTGGTATTTCATCTAATCCGGCGGTTTTATTTTTCTTTGTTTTTCTGAGTACCATTTCAAGTTCTTTTATAGTAAATGGACCTTGCTCAATCTGAAGCTCTTTGTCCACTATTTTTACTATGTCTTGATTAGTTGTTATCGGATTTTTTCCTAGTAATAGAGAGAAATGTTGTTTCCATTTTTGTATACGCTCTTTGTCATCTTTTGCTTTAATTTTAGATCTATTTGTTGTCTTTCTACCAGTAATGTTGTTTACAATTTGCCATGCTATAGCGGATTTCTTATTATCTGCAGCTGTCTTGATATCATCTATTTGTTTTTGCAAATATTTAGTTTGCTCGTTTATATATGTATCTTGGAGATTTTTTCTAGCTTTGTTAAACTCTATTTTTTGGTTAGTGTTAGCATTTTCTTTCATTTTCAATGATAATTGTTTCAGTGCGTTTCGTTTCTCTATTATATTTATATTTTCCCATGGTACTCTTTTCTTTTCTTTTATTTTAATCGGTATAAATTTCTTTGTTGCTTCTGCATGAGAATCAACAAATGCTAAGTATTTATCATTTGTACTTTTAAATGATTTAATTGAGTCTTCGAAATGTTGTTTTAGATAGGTTGTATAATTCTTTGTATAATCATATGTTTAATAAAATAGAACAATTTCTAATTTAATGTTGAAAATTATACGTATATCTTTGATTTTATCATATAGTCCAATTATATGTGACACAGCGATTCTTTATGTTTATTTTTATTTATTTATTTGAAAACATTAATTTGTCGAATAGATTTACTAATGCCGATAAGAGTTAATAAATTTATCAATAAAGAATTAAAAATACTGTTAAATAATAAAATAATTGATATATTATTGGATGTTATTTATATACAAAAATAATATTTATATTTAATTTTGAATATTTAATAATTATAATTATACTAAATATTATATATTGAATATATATATATATATATATATATATATATATATATATATATATATATATATAAAAATAATATAAAATAATATGTATTTTAATTATAATACTATTAATGTGATGAAGTATACAAATAATAGAGCTCAACCTATATGGTAAAAGATAACTATCTCTATTTAAAATTACATTAATTGTGGGTCATGGTTAGAGTTAGCTCTTTTTGTACACTCGATTAAATATAGACCCTATGATACTTGGTCACATATCATTATTATTATAATTAAAATGCATATTATATATTTAAATAATATCAACAAATCTATTAATGATATCTATCATATGATATGTGACATGAGCTGTATATTATGAATTAAAATGCAATGAAATATACAAATTATAGATACACCTGATAAACATGGTCATGTTCATTGCTATGCTTATTCTATAATACCTCATTATATATATATATATGAGTCATATGTGTATATATCTTTTAATTTATATTAATTTGATAATTTCAGATTATGCACATGTCAAATATTGCATGTATATATCACTAGATATTACCTAGTAGATAGTATTACATAATCATATGCTTATCAAGTAGTTAATCTTTAACGTGTATATTTCATTTCATTTAAATTTATTTCAGAATATAAAAATCAATGATAACAAATTATACTTTTGGTGTATATGCATTTTTATAATTACAATTATCTATGACTTTCAAAAATAAAATTCACATATATAAAAATTAGAGATAAAAGTCAGAGATTTTGTCTGGTGTACATGCTCCTTAAAATGATTATACTATTTATTTTTAATTTATGTGTTATATAACTATATTTTATTATTATATAATTGTTTTATATGTTATATAATATATAACTTATATTACTATAGTATACTATATAGTAATATTATATAAATATATTTAATTATATATAAAATTGGAAATTATACAATAGTTATATAATCATAGTAAATTTAATTAATGTTTAATTAATTAATAATTTATGTCAAAAATTAAAATATTATTTAGATTATAGTCTTATAAAATATTTGTTTTTAATACTATACAATAGATTTATTTTATAAATAATAGATGTTTATATAAATAAAAATAAGCATTTTATCATATAAATAAGCTCCTTAAAGTATCATTAGTAGTATCATTGATATGATATATAGGTTAGTTGTAATAGAATAATTACTACATTTTATATTTACTATATATTTTAAATATGTTCACCTATTTAAAGTACACATATATCTGTATAACATATTAGTATACACGACCTAATTAACACAGACGCAGTATAAGTCCTAACGTTAACCTATGACATACTTAACACAGACGCAGTATGAGCCCTAATGTTAACCTACGACCTAGTTCTCTGTGCGTGAAGAGAAGAGTGGATATTGACGATGATGTAGTAATGGCCAAAAGGAGACTATCCTCGTATATGCAAAGTTTGCCTTCTTATAGTACTTCTGAATACATACCTATAACTATCTAATAATGACATACTATATCTTAATAAAATAAACATTATATATTACTTATAGTATAAGTCTTATACTATAATTATTAATTTATTTGTTTTGGCAAAATAGTCACAATATTTTATGAATATTATTTTTTTTATTTTAAAAAGTAAATCAATGTATAATTATATTTATTTATTCTTTAAAATATATACATATATATATAATATAAATTTTAGAACCCATTTATTCTCTCAAATAATTAATATAGTTTACATAAATATAATTATACAAGATATTAACTTATATACATGTATTGTTTGTTCTATATTATGATAAATGTGTAAACATTAAACAATAATGATCAGACAACCAATACACTAACACACACACTCTTGGTATTATCCCCTGTGAGGTACTTCTGAATCCATTACTATATCAATTAACATTGTTAATCATAACATTATATATCACAAACAAATTATTGATATCAATATATAAATATATAAATATATAAATAATAAATTATGTAGACATATTGATTTATAGATACTAGATTTAGCATACTACTTTATCACTTATGCTAACAAATCATGTGCAATAGAGAATTCATCACTAATTCAAGATTGTGTGGTTTCATTATGTTAATTAATAGCATGTATGTGATACTAGTGTATACTAGTATGTTATCTAACATCACATAATCTGTTATAATACTTTATAGATTTATTCCATACTCTCTTATTTATCTAATATATCAACAACAATTGTGTACAATTATATACTATATGATTGGTTATGATTATACAATGACAACTAATATAAATATAATTCTTATCTGAGAGATAATATGACTGTTATAATTGAACATACATCACAAACAGTGTCCCCTTGTGCTTCAACGAATGCCTCAGACGATGATGTGAAGTCATTCTCAGATTCTCCGTGGTTAGTAAGCCTACCATAGTATAAGAGCATTAGTACTTATACTTACGCTAGGTTTGCCACTAATAATGTCACGAGTTCGTCGATTACAGAGTAAATAGTCATGTGTTTTACTTATTTAAATTATACTATTTATAATAAGTATATAAATGATAATATATTTATAGAAAAGAAAAAATATATATATATATGAGAATATATTTATTCTAATTATACATATGTACAAACTTATACAATAATATGCACACCTAATGGGTATCATGCATATATACAAATATCATACACATATAAATTGTAGATCTATATTTGTATATATTTTTATAATGCTTATTTCTCCATTGCATAATATATATCGTGCTGTAAATAATGTATACTATATAAAATAGATCAGTAGTAATTCATATAGTTGATAAAAATAGGTTTTATTTAGATAGCAATAAGATCATAAAAATAAGTGTTGTATGAATTTGTATTCATGAATATTAATTTATTGTTTATATTTCTTGTACATTAGTGTAAGATGTTACTAAACAAAGTTATGCTAGTGTTTAAATAGTTTAGATCTATGAATTATTATAGTAGATTTATAATGGATGTACTATTTTCTAATATTTTAAAATAATATTTTAAATAATATTTTGAAACATCTATAAAAATCTTTTTTACGTCATAATGATTACATATAATGAAATTACAGTTTATACATGTAAAGATGTACAATTTTGTATAAAGATGTATAATGTATAATGAATCAGTTTTAGAATACAAAAGAATAGAATAAATTATTATAAAAAGAATGTCGTTAAAATAATTTATTTAATAAATACTATTTACCATCAAGTGCACGATCAATATAACCCTTTCTCTAGCCAATATACATCACACACATACACACACGCACACAGTCCATCACCCATGAGCATCACTCCCATCTCGTCGGAACCTCTGAGCTTCACCAACCTGCCAACGAAACAACCGGCAGCAAACGATGCAACCAAATAACCACTACCACCACCACCACCACCACCGCAACAACAACCGCCTCCGCCATTGTACTAGACGAGGACACCACGACCCTTGACCTCTACCTATGTAGTCCTGACCCATAGTGAACCGATGCGATACATCTTTTATTCTATTTATATTTTAGAGAGGTACCTCACAAACTTTTGTATTATTATTCGCACCCTATTTCACCCTATATACTTCATACCATGTAATAAATATATATATATCTATTGATAAGTGTTTCTTAATTTCATTATGCTCGTATATATTTACTTGTGAATATTTATTAAACTCCTAGCTTAGTTAATATAACTATTAATGTATATTACTATCTGTACATATTAATGATACGTTATTGTAATTCAATTAGTAAGATATAAGTTTAACTTATCATATAATATATATTAAATATAATATCTGTTTTACTCGTAATGAATAATACAATATCTAACACATTAGACAATTATAAATCGTTAGGTGGTAATAACATATTTTATTTAAATAATATATACAATGTCAAAATAAGATATTATATTATGCAAAGTAAAATAATACCAATACGTAAACCATCACAAACATAGTTTGTCATCCACTTTCCTTAGCCTATTCACTACTTTATTACATAATATTAATATCCCAAACATGTTTTTAATAAACTGATTTAATTTATTTCTATTATATTTATATTTAATATTAATTATTTAGACTTACACTTCTAAAAAGGATTTAGAGTAATATTTATATTTTCATTGATTACAATTTTAAATTAAAATTTATGTCATATTCAACCATACTTTATTGACATTATTTCTATAGTTTATTTATATGATGATGATATATATATATTATGAATGGATTAAAAAATTAACAAAATAAATGTATAAACAAATAAATTAAAGATAACATTTTTTTAAATAAAATTGTTTTCAATAATGGTGAATATTCAGTTTTCTGTAAATGCAAAATTTGTTTAGAATATGTTCTTTCAGATGTATTCAGAGATGTATAGTTGAAACTTATTCTAATTAATGTTTATTTTCTACATTGTATACATAAGATAAGGTTATTACATAATAATTTATGAATTTAAGTAATTTATATAAGTAAACCTGTGTCAGTAGATATCAATTGTATACAAGTGTGTCTAGTCATGTATTTAGATATAAAGATTCTGTCGATTTTTCTTTTATTGAAAATCACTTATAGATTTTATAATACAATGTATTGGATACAATTGATTATTAGTGGAATGTGTAAGTCAAGAAGTAATCTAATCGGGTATAATATATGAGCGTTGGTAAGTAAAAAAGGTAGTTCTAATGATTTGTAATGGATTTTTTTTTATTGTACACGGGTGAATTATTATGGTATTATTTATATTAGTTACGTTTGTTGTGTTATTAAATCTACATGTCCAGTGATAGTATCTCCTATGTCTGTGGTAGTAGCATATTATTGTTGATTAAAATAGTAATGAAAGTAATCGGCTTACTTTAAAGTTTATTATTGTTGTTTTCTGTGAATTAGGTATGATGCGGATTCGAGACTCGTCCGGACAATTTATATAGATATTAAAATAATATTTAGAAGTGATCTTATATAATTGTGTATAATTAAATGAACGGCTCTCATTAAAATCAGTGATGCCTTAACATGAGAACGGCTTCGAAGGGACATTAGAGCCTTATATGGTTATAAGTGAATGGGATGAAAGGATTCCCCCAAAATAAAATAATAATATATCACCAATAGGATAAATATAATAACATGTATACAGACAGAATCTTAGGGAATGCCACATAGGTGAAGGGTTAAACGGAGCGAGTTTTTCAATCCTGATGCTTCGATGGATAGTTATAACTAAATATATTTCATTATACATACTACTCATGTTGTGACGTCGATAATAGAATTGCATTACTTGAATGATATCAATTAAAACATTAATTATACATGTACAATGTACATATATAGGCGTATAGCGTATGTATATTGTACATACACTTATCTGGTTGAGGCATAATACAGAGATTAATACCATGTTTCCCTTATTAATATACTATAATCAAATACGTTATATATGTATACGCTGCTTCGCCCCTTAGATGTATATGACTATAATTTATAACATATATATATATATTACAATGATATAAGTTTAAATATAAATTAATACAATAAATATACTCTATAGAGTATATGCATAGTATTATAAAATATGTGTGATGATTGTATTATATATGTATTATTATTATTTTATAAATTTTTACAAATAAAATTTAAATTAAAAAAATTAAAAATTTAGAATTAAATAAATTTGATTACATAGCAACATGTAAAAACATAAATAAAATAATGATTACATTATAACATAGATTTCTAAATATACAGTTCATTATTTAATATATATTATAGTTAATACGAATGCTGAATATAACTACAGGACTTCAACTATATATGCTAATAGTTTACACACTACTCTCATAAACAAACCGAATCAACATCACCAGGTTTCTTATTAAACTATATATACTATATATTATATAGTATATACATATATGTACTACGTATATATATATATATATATATATGTGTGTGTGTGTGTATATATCACATATACATTATATTCCTAACTCAATATCTATGGTATATCAATGATATCATATAATATCATATATAATAGAATGAGAATTATGAATTAGAAACCAACACCTAATGTCTATGGTATATATCCGGTACATAGACATATAATTAAGCATATCAATTATAAGTCTATGATCCGGTAGGGTATATATATATCAGACATTAGAATTGGTATTCTAAAACAAATTATAATGTCTATGATATAAATCTTGTTCAATGATACTATTAATTTAATCTCTACCCTATTAACTTTATATTCAATTATAACAAGTATAAGTATAATATATTATGTATATACTCACTATAAGAGGATATCTCGAGGATTTACCGGGGAGGATTTACCGGATTTACACTGTAGGACCTACAAACATTAATAACAGCATAATAGACTTTTAATGGCAACATAATAGCACAATATAAATATGTGAGGCTATTACTGTTAGCTGGGTGTGTATACACCTATTTACATAATTATGATAATTATAATACTATATATATATAGTACTATAGTATATAATACATATATGTAATGGTAGTAGCAATTGTTACTTGTCTTTAGAACTACTCTGTAGTAGCAAGTCCTACATAGTAGTGGAGCCAACATGTTACATTGTCAACGTATTTAATTAAGATTGAGTTCGTGCTTGCATGTATACCTACTATTGTAATCTATTCGCAAGAATGTAATACACTTAACTGTTGATCCACAACATATGATACTACAAATTTGAAATTTTACTATCCCCGATAGAAGTAAATCGTAACTAAATAGGAATACATGGGGTACCATATGAATAACAGTGGAGAACAGCCAATTGTAGGGGCGTGTTTTTAATACTAATGGAGAGGTGTAGAATTAATTATATATGTATCTTAACCTATAGGTATATATTATGACCCCAATGGCGTGATACTAGAATGATATCAATTATAACATCAACATATACTTACCTAGTTGAGCCATGTATTTTCATGTATATTAAAATATACATGAAATAAACGAGATAGAATGAAAGTTTATATTAATATCTTATCTTAATAGTTGCTTAGTATATATCAATTTCATCACTGATACTATTAATTTAATCTACTTATATATATATATATATATATATATATCATATATACACACACACGCATATATATATATATTTAGAATAATATAATATGTATTTGGCCACTCTAACTCTCCGCCTTACATCAGCACATCTCTTCCCTTTATGCTTTACATTATTCGTAAAACAAAATATATTTCATCTAAATATAATTATAAACGTATTATTTTTGCTAATATATAATTAAGTAAATTGTCATAATAGACTACGATAATGATTACTTATAAATAACATTAATGTATAAATAATAACTACATATAATGATATTATTAAAGAATATAGTTATTATTAAATATTTAAATGAAATATATAATGTAGAAGTGATTCGTTAGATGATTGATGATGTAAACCTTTATTATTAAAATCAATTCACTAAATCAAATTAAAATCAACAAATTATACTAATATATATGTAAAAAATCGTATTACGATAAGAATAAATAGTTTTCAAATTAACTCATATAATAATAATCGTCGTACGGTGAGATGTCGTGGTCTAATTAACGCAGGTACACCCGCG
>OZ025243.1:43143469-43208469 GCA_964019155.1 Osedax fenrisi
TCTACATACCCCTACTATTAATGAGATAACGACACGTGAAAATTACATTCGAGATGATAAGGAAAACATATTCGAACCAATCACGCATGCAATAGTGATAACACGATATCGAGGAGAGGACATAACCTTGAACGGAATGAGTTTCATCAGCAGGTAGACCGCGATGAACAGAGATAGGATAAGACCAAACGTTATACCCGTGATGTAGTAGAATATCTTGTTCCTGTTTTAATAGTATTGGGACGACATTATATTAACGTTGCATAAATCCAGTGTTCAGAGTTGATTAAATAAATAGCTAATAATAAAGGGCATTTAACGTTAACCTTGATAGATTTTTATACCAGTAACTATTAAGCTGTATATTATACAGTGTAAGCTGTATAAGCTTAACAATATATAATTCAAAAATTTATAAATATGTCCGATATTAAAATCTTTATATTGTATCGTAAATATCGTATATATGACAATATCATGCTGTGCTCGCAGATGATGAGGGTGGTAATGAACTACCAGGATTACTAACTTACTGAGGATATTGGAGAAAGACACCAATAGGCTGCCAAACACGAAACAAGCCAACAGACGAGTGTCGATCGCAAACACTTCTAGACTGATCAAATATACTTCATGTTCTAATAATTAAATAATTGTTTAAAGGTAATTGATTAAACACGGTAAATAAAGTTTAAATAGTATTAATAGGTATATCAAATGTATGTGAAAGTTAATAGTTAATTATAGATGTTAAAATGAATTTCTATTTATAATTACTGTCGAGATAAATCAGTAAATTGTGAATAATAGATTAAGAAAATCAACGAACAATTTACTTTTTCAGCGTATATTGCGATTTATACTTTGTGTAGTTGTGATACGTTATTAAATTTCAGTGTCTATGTTCTATATTACAAGTTAATTTATACCACTATTAAATACTGTATAGTGTGTAGTATGTTTACCAACGATAGTATGTAGTATGTACTATGTAGTATGTTCACTAATCCTACGGTATGATATAGTACGTTCACTAATGCTCTACTACGCTGTAGTAGTATGAACCTGACGACGTCTTCGACACAACACCGACGCACTTATTCTCGTAGAGCGGGGCGTATATGATCTGTTCGCTGGCGTTCGCTCTGTTCAGCATCATCAACACCACATCTAAATAATGGTGGTCGTGGTCGTTGCTAGCGATAGGTAATGTTACGCAATACACCTGGTGTGTGTAAAGTGTGGGCGTGTCTACGCGTTAATATGATCTATACGTCGTACATTTCGGCATTCTTCTACGACGCAATGATAGAGTGGTCGTATATTCTAATCCGTGACGATAAAACCGTCGCGGATTCCAAGATGATTTTATAACCTTCGCGTTTTTAAATTATAGTTTCGTATATACACTATATAAAATATAACGCAACAATACTACCCTATACTATGTAGAGCCTATAGTATATTTAGTAAGATGATTTCATCGAATACGAGCGCGCGCATACACGCATGCCAATAACGTACATAAGCTCTCTCACACACACACACACGTACACACCAGCTTCGGCTGACTAACCTGTCACCGAGTCGGGAGTGAAGCTGTTCCACAGTCGAGTGAGAGCCATCGAACCACTGTGAAGGTCGTACTGGTCAATCACTTCGGACGCATTACAGCCGGTGAACACATCCACAGTGTCCGCTAGTGCGTTCTCACTCGCTACTCTTATCTGGGGAGGGGGTGTAGTAGTAGTAGGGGGGGCGTAGTAGTAGTAGTAGTAGTAGTAGTAGTAATGGTAGTAGTAGTAGTAGTAGTAGTAGTAGTAGTAATATGATATATTTAGTCGAAAAATCCAATTTTAAATAAATTATTCCGTAGTGATATTTAAAGTTATGCGATATTTATCTCGTGTGGATTGTGCATTGATTTACTAGTAGTATTATATCACTTCTTAGCAGTGCCTTTTTTAGTGATTTGAAAGTGGTGGAAATTCCGAATTTCCAAAAAAAATATTTTTTCAATTGTATACGAAAAAAAATCTAATAAAATACATCTACTGATTAATAATAAATAAATACGATTATGATATAATTGATTATGAAAAATTTGGTCCGCGATATGTAATTAAGTAATAGTTAGACATCGACCTATAATGTACGGGTATCACACATTTCGTACAAAGTCGTTTCATACCATCAAAAAAAGTCAAATTGTACCAACAAAAAGTCAAACCATATCATATATAATAATAAATAATAATAATAATAATAAATATTTATTAGAAGTTTTAAATTGTGATTTTTTTTTTCGTATGAAATATATAATTATTTATATTATTATTTCCTATAATATATAAATCAAATTTATTTGTTACGGTACGAAATTAGTTTATACGAATCGACTCAGTACGAAAACACAGGTATTCTAATGTAATACTGACGTTTACGGTTCGCCAGATATGATTGGGTAACCATCGGGGTTCCCTCTTGTGGCAAAAGATGCGAATACGCCCGGAATAGGGGTTCTGGATGGACGTCTTCGAGTGAGCCACGGGATCGAGTATGAACACATTCACTGACGGGGCGAGAGGGGGAAGAGGGATAAGAACTTATGCGTTGAGACAATCTAATAGATGTATAAATAATACCAGTGCTCCAGTACGGATTGGTGATGCGCAATGATAATATATATTAATATAAATAATTATTTATAAATAGTATAATTTACACTACTTACGAAATCACTTTGCACGATATCACTGGTTCCGTATAAAATAGTGTTTTATTGACCGCTTAGCTGTGCGTTTATGCAGCATTTTATTTTACCTTTCATAAGGTCTGGTAATTCTGATATAAAAATCGTTAATAAATTATTAAATAATTAATTATAATTATATTATTTTACATTATAATTAATCGACGTAATCGAAGCGGTGTTTACTAAGCACTACTTACTAATTAGTACTCAGTATGATGCATTAATGATATACTACGTACATTGATGCATCATAATATTTTGTGAAATTTATATATTTAAATTTAATATAAAACAGAACGTATACTCGGGGTAATATTAGTTCTATACATTTAGTTTTTCTAACTATTCAAAGTAATTATTAATTAGATCGACGCCGAACAAATCTAATAAAAGCTAACCGTCTTTATGAGAATTTGAGGAGGTGGCAGAGATTATCATTAAGGATATTAAAATGAGCCATTTTGATAAGAAATCAACCATCTGCATAATTATTTATATTAAATGATAAAATATGAAATACAAAATTATATATATATATATATATATATATATTATAAAATATTTCTTAACTAACATTTTTTTGAAATTATTTTATATTATATTTTATTATATATGTTAATAATTTAATAATAATAATTTTTAAATTTGTATATATATATCAAAAACATCTATTAACTTTAAAATTTTAATATATATTTGGTTACAAAATTGCTATTATATTTATAATAATATTATATTATAAATATAAATTATAAATAAATAATATAGTATATTTTACTATACAGATTGAATCTTATTATTAAATTAAGTTATTAAATGACATCATTTAGCCCATATCAATTTAATATTTTATTATATTTAATATATAATTAATAAATAACTAGATTATTTATAATTAGAATCTGAGATTCTAATTATAAATAATCTAGTTATTTATTAATTATATATTAAATATAATAAAATATTAAATTGATATGGGCTAAATGATGTCATTTAATAACTGAGAATCCAAGTACACAATACTTAAGCATAACAAATCGTAAGTCCCTTAAAGTGTAAGGGCTTCAAGATAAAGTTTATCGTTTATATATTTGTATGAAATATAAATTATACGTCAATTTATTATATAAAATATGACTAATAATATTAATACTTTATTAATAATATATCGTCGTAAAAAATAGCTAATCGTTTATATGTAATTTCGGTTAAAAACATGAGGAGTTGTGGGCCGCTGTCAGTATAATTAGCATTATAATAATACTGATCATTCAGAAAATATGTATACAATCGATGTTTTATATATATATGGCAATAATATACTGACAAATAATTAAAATTAATAATACAAAAATGATGTACATTATTTATATAATAAATGGTTATAATGAAATATATTATAGATATTATTTAAAAAATTTAAACCTCATTAATTTTGAAAATAATATTTATATTAAAGAAGATATAAGTAAAATAATTTGTATAAAATAAATTGTATTCATTATTAGCCTTTAAGTTAGCATTAATATAAGAAAAATAATATCATATTTTATTAATATTAATATATTATAATTATAATAATTTAATAAATCTTAATATACTATATAATTATTTTACTAAAAATTTTACTTCCGTAAGCCTATGGCAATAATTAATGTATCAAACAATACTGTAAACAACTTATATCCTAATTTAAAGTAACTATATTTCGTTTTATTATATATATATAATTTCGTGTTTCAAATTTGTTTATATTTAAGTTGAATGCTGACAATATGATTTGTAAATTAAATTATGCATTTACTCTCTAAATAGTTTCAAAATAATGTTTATTATGATATTCCTAAAAATTCTAGGAATAAATAATACAAATTGATAATTTATATCTTTTCGATTTATATATTCAGTTACCAGTTATTTGTTATATCATTATATATATGCATATATATACATCAATTATACGTTAATAACACAATAATTCCAAGTTTTTAAATTATATACTCAATAATATTGTCAAATGAATAATTTAATTTACGTTTCATTATTTATATAGAATTTTAACTGCAACAATCAATTAAACTCGTTGAATATGAGTAAACCTATCGATGATTCGGTTCCAAATATGCGTTTACGTAATGGAAGAAGATTCTCTTTACGAAGGGTATTCTGTAGAAGACCATCGACGCGATTCACTTTACCTTTCATAAGGAGTGGTATTTCTGATAGAAACAAAACGTTAATATTATTAAATAATTATTATATGATTTCACATTATAATTAGTTCACGTATTTTATATGATATATTTTAAACTAATTATACAATAAATATAAAGAATCTACTTTATAATACTCCATATATTGCATAATACTATATTATAATTATATTTATTTATAATTATTTATTATAAAAATAATTATATCATATAAAAGAATTATATAATTATATCATTTAAATTAATCTTATAGATATGTTATATAATATATTTAGTATAATTTTACCAATGCACTCGTGATATTCTATACAATGCCGGATTAAGCAAAGTATGGGCCAGTGACAAATTTAATTTATGGGCCCCTACTTTTTAATTATAATTGAATAAACAAATTAGATATATCTACAGTATAATTTATACTGTAGATAGATGAGTATAGATAATGCATAGTGGGCAACTAAAATCTTTATGGTAAAGGAACGTATACATGTATAATTTTTATATTTTATAAAGGTATATATTTATAAACTATAGTTTAGATTATAATTATTTGGAATAAAAAAGAATTTCTTAAATAAATATTTATTTGGCGAGTTTTATTTTTTGAACAAATATTAATTATGCTTTCTTGATCAATTTTTTTAATAAATTTGACTTCAATGATAATAATGCCAATCCTGACAATTTTTCTTATATAAAAAAATAATTGTGTACTAATTTAATTTATTAATTCATCATTGATGATATCCGAAGAATAGTTCTGAGAAGTTTAAAGTTATTCGTTATTTCTGAGGCGTTGTCCTCAGATTGCCTAGAAATCCGAAAGTTTAGCCACTTCATCATATGCATCAATCCTCTGCTTTAATGCGACTAGATAATTATAATTATCATAAATATATAAATATATTTTATCAAAAATAATCATTATAAATATATATATAATACTATATACTTACCTATTAAATTGTCAAATATAGGTATAAAATATTCACGTTTATCTCTTTCATCACTTTGTAATACTCTCATTAAGATTAAAATGTTCATTATCTATTTGTTCTTTGCAATTTTCATTCGTTTTTTAGATTTATTAAATTCGGCCTTGCATATATGTTCAGCCATACATATGAATTCCGCATAATTATTTCTTTTTCAACTATGTAATTTGATAGAGCTACTAGAGTATTGGAGGTTACCATCAACTCGATTGAATATTAGGCTGAAATATTTTGTTTACTGCATTTATTCTACATAACAAAGCCTTCCAAGTTTTACATATCAAAACTGCAGTTTCAAATCATTTTATTCTCATATATATATAATTCATCTCAAACACATTAAGATTATCTGTTTTCATCTTGATTATTACATCTAAAACGATTAAATATCCATCTTAAAGTGCGCTTACAGAAATGCTATGTGAAGACGATGGTGTATCACACATTATCTCTATTATAACATTTCCAGGCTCCATTAATATTGAATTTAATATATTCCATCATTTAGGTGTACTGAAAATTATAAAGTATAAAAGCATAAATGTATAAATGCAAAATATGATGAATCAGTTGTTGATGACTCCACTATTTGCCAACTAAATTTAAAGTATGGATAGTACATGATATCCACATTGCTAATGGATTATGATTTTATTATATGGGCATTATTATACTCCCATTGTATCTTGCAGACATGTTACTGGAGTTACTGTAGCTTTGTCCACAACAATTCTTATATTAATCCCAAATTTCTTGAGGAATTTAAATAATACATTTGTCAAGTCTAAACCAGTACGGGAATGTAATGATTCTAACCACTATGCTATAATCATTTAACATCTAACTATTATTGTCAATTATTCAACATGGGAAATATCGGGCGCGGAGTTAACTGATATACTGAAATATATTGCATTATTAATTTCTTTTATTATAGTTGATTTAACTTGATCAGTAAGTATTATAATTATTTCATCACAGATAGTTTTACATACGTAATTAATATGACCGTTAGGATTTAATTAGTTAGATTATCTAACTTAGATATCATAGAAATATTTATAAATTATAGAAAATTTAATATAATTTTGAAAAGTATATACTAGTGTTGCAACCCGACTTCGGACTGATACATTTGATTTTCGGACTCGGACTGATACCTGTTTTAAAAAAAATCGTACTGATACTGATACACCTACAATTTTGTAAGAATCGTACTGATACACTAAAAGTATTAGTAAGAATTGGACTGATACTATTTTCATGTTATTTGATACTAAATGTGAGCTAAATGTAAGCTCAAAAAAGAAGTTAGAAAACATAAATTTAAATAATAAAAAAAAAAATCCAATTTAGCCAATGGAAATTTAGTTAACTGATTTCCACTATACTATATTATATTATATTTAAAAATATTTGTAAAATTTATAAAAAATATTTTTCAAATTTTTTTAAAACATATTTTGAAATATTTGTTATATTTTTAAAATATTTTTCGATATTTAAAAAAATATATTTTGTAATATTTTTTGTATTTTTTTTATATTTTTCCTCTACTTTTTGAAATATTATTTTAATATATAATATATAAATATTATATTTATATATTATTTTTAGAACATTTTTTTAAAATATATTTTGAAATTTTTTGTATTTTTAAATTATATTTCAACTAATTTTTGAAATATAATAAAAATATTTGACTACATTTGTTTGTATTTTAACTAACATTTATGTTATTGTATATACTAGCAATGCAGAATCATGAATAGCTATACTTAATAAATAATAGATAGGCAAACAATCTAAAACTGAGCAATGCTGGGTTGGGTATGACTAGTATTTATTATTTGAAGCTTTCAAAATGAATATATTTACTATTTGAAGCTTTCGAAATGAATAATTTTACTATTTGAAAACTTTGAATACTTAATTTAAAAAAAATAATATTATTTGAAACCTTCGAAGTGTATATAATTAATATTCGAAAACTTCGAATGAGTGAAAAATCTGAAAATTTTCAACACTAGTACTGATACAATACTGATACAATACTGATACTTAAAAAAATTATTTATTATACTGATACGATACTGATACTTTGATTTTTTGAATTGATACGATACTGATACAATGAAAAGAGGGTCCGGTTGCAACACTAGTATATACATATATTTTATATATTTATATACATTTAGTAATATACAAACCTTTAGAAGCATAATTTTCTATATGTGTAGACATAAAGGATCATACTTCGATACTAATTCTAGTATACCCAAATAATTTCCATTATGATTTGAACTTATATATAGAGATATCTTGATATACAGAGCCTCTAAAACTTGCTCACATATGAAAATAACATCTTTAATTATGATTAAAACATCTCGCCAGTATCGTGTTTCACTTTCTATTTGTTTCTAAAAGTTCATTCATCACTTTTGTGTATATACTTTTATACATATGCATCATGTTGTGTGCGATGATCTATAGTTATCACTATTTTCGTATGCTGAAACTCTTTCATATATATGTCTCAAATCACTGTATTCCTTGGTGAAATTATTTAAATTGCTATAAAGAGCTTATAAGTAAAGCAATAAATCATTTGTATTTTAGTTGAAAACACAACCAAGCTCGTGATATAATTTCACCATTAATTAGTTAAAAGGAGCCCCAATTAATTATTTTCAAATTATAATTTCTTTAATAATTGATTATTATTCAGAAAATACGTATCTGAGAAATATAAAATTTGTATTTGTACAACATTGATGGGCCCCTATAAATGTGGGGCCCAGAGCATTTGCCCACCTTACCTCCCACCTTAATCCGGCATTGATTCTATATATATATATATATATATATATATATATATATATATATAGAATTATTCTAGAATATAGCTTGTGCGAATTATGTACCATAATCATAATTTATTATAAAAATGTGAATCTATAATAAGATAAATATAGTTTTTGTTAAATTAAGTTATTATTTAAATTATTTAAATTAATTAATATATTTTGATATTTAATAATTATAATGAATAATAATTCATTCATAATAATAAGTAATAATTGAATATTAAAAGTAAATTGTTTATTGTCAATTTTTAAATTGTTTTTAATTATGTGTATTAAATTATTATTTTCAATGATGTATAAATAAAATTATATATATATATATATATTATATATAATAAATTGCTAAAATCCACGTTGTATAACCCGCGTCGTTTGCGCAGCTTTACGGACGACAAAGATGGATCCCTACAGAGTATGGCCGGAGCGTCTTTAAACACAACTTCCGCCGGTAACGGGACCACAGCTTCAGTGACCGGTGCCACTTCGAAGTCAGACAGTATGCAGGCTAACTACTATACTGATGATGCCGATAAAGATGGCTCCAGCGGGTCAGTGTCACGTTGTAATAGTAGTAACTACCACCGCCGCGCAGCCACCACTGACCACTTTAATCAATCTACTAGTATATGTATCCAACCCAGTCCCAATTTCCCTAAACCTAATACCGAGTCGCCCAAAACCGTTAATATCTTCCGTAAAAATAATCCAAAAAAATCGCTTATCGACTCAAAAAAAATGGTAACAAAATCTAATAAAGCTGCGATCCGAGCACTTGATAAAGCTAATAGAGAGGCTATGAAGTCTACTAAAGCTCTTAGAAAAGCCGCTCGCCAATATAAAAAGGCTGATCGCAAATATAACAAAGCCATCGCGAAAGCCACTATGAAATATAATAAAGCGGCTAAAAAAGCCGCTAGTAAAACCAATGCAGCCGCTTTCAGATCTATTAAAGTCGAGTCCAGTGAAGCCAACATGAGTAAAGTTGCCGCCGCCCCCCCCAAATCATCGCACGACGAGATTGAGGTTGTAGAGGAAAACGTGCAATCGAAGAAAGATTGCCGCCGAACCTCGTGGTATAAGAGATCGCAATTGTATAGGTTGTTGCACAGGAAGAAGTCATGCGAAAGCATCGACTACAGTGTTAATGATATGTTAGAGACCCGCAAAAGCATCGTTATCGACGATCGCCGGTTTCCCGACAAGGTGAAGAGTAGGAAGAGTGGTGTCAACGTCAGAAGCCGCAAGAATGTTAACTCGCACCACAGCTCTAAGTCTAAGTCTGACAATCAGAGTCTGAAGAGCAGGAAGAGCGAAAAAAACAACCTCAAATATATCCAAGGATTAATTGAGCGTCCTTTGGAGATTACCTCTTCGGATTTAAAGTTGATGTCGCGCGAAGACACTCTAAACGTAATCCATAGCCTTAGAAGTAGAGTTAGAGACTTAGAGTTAGTTTTTTTTAAATATATATATATTTATATACTATTATATTATAATTAATTGTCAATATATATATTATATAATATTAGATATTATAATTATATATATTATACTAGTATTTGTGTAGAAATAATTATTCATAAACATATTATATTATTATAAAATAATTATTCATAATTATATATATATATATATATATATATATTTTACAGTATAGGTGGAAATTAATTACACTTAGTTTTTAATAGAAATATTGTTATTATATATATATATTATAATATATTTTTATATTTATAAATAATAATGTTTGTAATAATTCATAGGCTTAAAAGTTTATGCAGTAGAGATAACACTTTAGAGTTAGTTTTTCTATAAATACATCTATATATATATATAAATTGTTTTATTTTATCGTTTGTTTATATTATTTTATTTATTTATTTATTGTTCTTGTTCATTATATTGTATTGGTATGTACACCTACGAAGTTAATTGGGACCCCTACTGAGAGCCAATAAACATCATCATCATCATCATATATATATATAAATTATATATTTATAAATATATATTTTCGTATTACAGTATAGATGGAAAAGAATCGAAGTTAGTTTTTAATAAATATACTTTTATATATATATATATTATATATAACAATTATTCTAATATATATTATAAATATAAACTTTTACATAGTGGTCTTTTTTAAATTAAAAAAATCATTATTTATTCCTTACATGATATATCATAAAATCTATAGATATATTTATGTATATAGATAAAGATGTAAGTTATAATATGTCAGGTCATATTTTACATTACAAATGTGTATTACTTATATTCAATTTATAATTGTTTAATACTTATACTTATATAAATTATATGCTAATTAATGTAGTTAATTTTTTAATTTATATTCTACTTGGAAATTTTGAAACATTTTATTTTCTCATACATGATTTGAACTTATCAAACAAATATGGATGATCAACATGAATATTTATTCCCTTTGAAATATATACTATTTTAAAGTCGATAAATATCAACAATATTAAATAATTTAGTTTCTATCTCATACTCGTCTATATAATTAATATAATATGAATAATATATATCTATATAATATGAATATATAGAAAAATACAATACAAAATAAAATAAAAATGATATGTTGTCAATTTGATAATTATACTATTTATTACTTTACTGATGTATAAACGTATTTGTTGTAATAAAACTATGCATTATTAATTAGTTATACATTATACAATTTATATCTATAGTACAAAATAGTTTTCATTGTAATTCGATTTTAAAATCTACGAGTAATTTAATTATATAACAAATCAAATACTGGAAAACATGGACAAGACATGGACATGACATTGAAGTTGATTATCGCCTCCTACAACCATCATCCGCTAAATCACCCTACCACCCCTAATACCCAAATCACAGTTATGAGCATACCTAATTATATGTCCCGCTCGCTACCTACCTCCATAACCCCCCTCCTACAGCTAAGATATACCCAGTGCTACATGAGCTGGCTCAGCACCCCTAACCAACCCCTTACCCCCTTCTCTACCCCTCCCACAGCTATGAATGTACGCTGTGTTACATGAGCCAGCCAGACACTGAGTTCCCCAAGGTATCCTCCTGTTCGCATAAGTTCTGTTCAACCTGTCTCAAGCAGTACGTTACCATTGAGTTAACTGAAAGCCGTGTATTGATATCTTGTCCTGCTGTTAGTGTTAGCATGTGGGTGTATGAGGGTGTGGGTGTATGGGTGAGTGTGTGGGTGGGTGTGTGCATGTCATATAAACTATATATAGACATATTTTTCATATATATAAATATGTATTTTAATTAATAATCATGAATATATCAGATAATGTAGTGATATAATTTAGTGTATAAATTACTTTTTACATATATTATTAGTCAATGATTCATAATGAATGTGATTATATTCTGAATCATGTATTGTTAAAGTATTATATGATAATCAAGATTTCTGTCTATAATGCATAATAAATTATTATTATTAATAATAGATAAGTATATTCTGATATATGTTAATGTATACAGTTGAATATCAACCACTTACTACAATAACACTAATTATGTTTACATGGTCTATATAGATTATAAACTCAATTTAGTATATACATTATCTATAATAAAAATTATAACTTTCAATTTATCAAATATATTAATTTTTTTGTTTATAAATGTAGGCATATTTATTGGATATATTATATTTATTTTCCTCTATTTAAAATATTATTTAATAATAAAATAATTGATAAAACATATTAAGGAGATTATTATTAAATTATTTTTATAAATGATATAAATAAATACATATACAAATATGGCTTATTATATTTATTTATAAAAAGTTATTAGAAAATATATAAGCTATTCATAAATTAGTAATATAATATGTATATGCGTATATTGGTATACATCATATACTGCATAAATGACATAATTCGATATTATTTTTACTAATACGATTTTATGTTTACATATTTATTAACTTGATGATATCATCTATATATACATATAATATAAGAATATTATGCATATAAATATGAATGCAATCATTACCAGTAAACTTCATGACTACTAGCATGACTGCTATTATTGTTTATACTGTGTGTACTTTTTTGTTAATGATCTTTGGATGGTTAACTCTATTCAAAGACAATATCTAAGGACATGAAGTAATATATTGATGACTCATTAATATTTAATCTCTTAATACTTATTGTTAAAATCTATGATAATAACTCTTCTGGCTTACAGTAATTGTAGTATTCTATATTTATAGATATATATATATATATATATATATATATATATATATATATATATATATATATATAATTGTATATTTGTAATATATATATTTGTATAATTGAATACGAATATGTTAAATATAATTTTTTAAATATAAAGGTGATTTTAAAATAGATTTATACACATATACACACACACAACATATATATATATATATAATATATATATATATATATATATACACACATCAAGTTATTAGTCATACGTACTGACTCATGGTGTGTGCGTGTGTGTATATGTGCATATCTCACCCGTCAGTTCAGTAGATCATGTCATCATCATTCACTAATCCCTCCTCCTCCCCTCCCCTCAGTGCCCTGAGCAATATCACCCTTCTGTGATTGCGTCGATACTCGACGACAAGGATCTCATGGACAAGTATGAGATCTTCATGATCCGACGGGTTTTAGTTGTAGATCCTGACACTAGGTGGTGTCCTGCTCCTGATTGTGGGTTTGTATTAACATTATTGTTATTGTATATTAGCGTATGTCAACATTATATTATGATTGGTATATGATTATGATTTTCTATTCGAGCAAATATAATATTAAAAGTATTAAGTTGAAATATTTACCAAGTTTGTAAACAATGAAATTAAAAGAATGTAAATAATGAATAGATTCTGTAGACTGAACATAAATATGAACTAGCTTGATAAGGAGCAGCATCAGAAGCATGCTTGTTCAAAACTTAACAAATACATTTCATATTTCTCATCATTATAATATAGATTTTATACAAAATGTCATGGATAAAATATGAATATAAATGATATGAGTAATAATAGTGTGTGGACACAATGATATAAATTAATTTTAATAAGTTAGCTATTAAAATATATTACATCATTATACCATTCATGTATTACATCATAGTGTTACATTACATTACATTCAATTAATTGTAATACATTGGATGCAGGCTTCCAAATTTATACATCTAATCTATGGTATTATAAAGATAAGTTATTATAAAAATATAGCTTTACACCACGGCATCTGTATTATGTTATAATCTAACTGATGAGACTATTAGCTATTCTTACATTACATCGTTAATCATGCACACTTATTTACCATCTTCCTTCCTCTCCCCCTCCCCCTCCCCCTCTCCCTATACCTCATTAATCAAAGCATTACTCATGTGTACCTCTAGATATGCGGTGATAGCAGCAGGATGTTCAGTATGTCCCAAACTCGATTGCCAAAGACCAGGATGTAATACGAGTTTCTGCTTTAACTGCAAACTAAAATGGCATCCGAATATAGTAAGTCACATTCGCATTGTGTCATTTCATTTTTTATTCAATGATAGAATATTCTTTACAATTTTTCTTACATCATCAAATATATATATACATACAATATATATTTCTATAATGTGATTATTAATCATTGTGCTATAATTAGATGATATCATCAAATATACATTTTCATATATCCATATATATTATCTATAGAATTTAATCTAAAAATCTATTTAAAAACCCATGATCTGTATAGAGACTACTTTACTTCATACTTTGTGCTATTATCAAATTGACATTTGTATATATCATCATCACCACCACCACCATCAACATCATTAACACTATCACCAACATCATTCACTAGACTTGTGAAGTAGCCCGCAAGAAGTATCTAATTGAGACAAACAGCGACCACTCTAATGGTTAATATCAACATCACAATCTCATTGGTCGTGTGTAATACATCTAAACATTATGTAATACTATGCTCTCAAATCTTTATATTTAAATTTTCATATTATTTTGATTTTAGTATCTGTACTTTAATAATAAATCTATAAAAAAGAAACTAATTTTTTTACCTATATGAATGTGTATATATTATTGAACTTGTTTACTATTATTTTACTTGGTATACTATATCCTTTAATAAGTTTTGAATTAATAGGAATTTATTAAATAATATTTGAAATATAAGCGTATTACTCATAATTAAAATTATACTTACCTTGTTTTGATAGAATTTGTAGAATACCTTTTATTATTATAACATTTATATTATTATTATTAACATTTTGAAGTATTTGTTGTGATCACATATACGGCTGAATATAACAGAATACATAATGTAGATAATAGGGTATTTTTGTGAATAGATAATATTTTTGTGAATATGATTGTTTACCTTTTATATATATGCATATAATATTTATGCAGGCATAGAATAGATAAATAAACATAATTCTATTGCGTATGTTAATAAATTTAAGTTCACACTACACTGCTAACTGAACCCAAGTTTACATACAGTGAATAGGAATTCATGAGGTATGACCAGGCCTCTCTAAATATGCACGAATTTAAGAATTTTCTTTCTCTTAATTATCTTTTATTATTTGTAGTGTTATATTATTTCAATTAATTCCAATTTTGTGTAGTTTTCTTTTTAGGAATATTAAATATCTCTCACATTTTCTTCTTTTCAGTAATTACTAGAGAATTTACACAACACTGATATAATTTCACCGTTCTCTTAATATAATTCACTATTTTTAGTTCGTATTTTATTACATGTGTTTCGAGAAAATGATATTACCATTTATTATAAAGTATATAAATTAAATTAAATAAATTTATGATTTAAATTTTTTATAAATAATAATCTTATGTTAATAAATGTTATATTCATTCAAATTTTATATACTCGATAATACATATTCTATAGTCTATATTATATATTAGTAAATTAAATTATGAAAATTAAATAATTTAATGGTTATTAGTTAAATATATATTATGCATGAATCTACAATAAATAGTTCATTTTGGGATATAGAATTCGTGCAAATTCATGAATCTAGAGTGGCCTGGGTATGATTCATGTTTAATATTCAGCATATTAACCTATATTCTATCTTATATAAACAAAATTGACATTATATGCTATTTTATAAATATATTTTCATATTTTATCACTGGGAACATTATTTCTTGTAAATTACATACATTTAGCATATTTTTATTTAGTAAAATATTTGTATTTTACAATATATAAAATATAAACATGTAAAAACAAGATTTATGATATTTTAATAAAATATATATATGATAGTAAAATAATTTGTGTATATTTATTATTTGCTAAGCTATAAATTCTATTATCCTTCTAATAAATAAAATATTTACTTTGATCTTGATTTTCTCAGTATATTTATTTTCCGGAACATCCTGCAGCTAAATGACCACAGTATTTAATATTGTAAATATAATAATACAATGTTCATACTATATAGATAATAACTAGTTCTATAACACATTTATATTTATATTATAAATATGAATAAATTGATAACAATATGATATAAATTTTAATTAATAAATTCTATTATTAAAAAAATGGTACATCTTGGTACATCTTCCAAACCTATACATGTGTCATCTAAATTTTCTGCAAATTGCAACAATTTCTATTAAAAAATTAGATATTTTTTCCAGACTTCATAAATAGAAATTATGAAGCAGATCCCCCCTTAAATCTATTAGAAAAGCTCCTAATAGAATTATATACACGTGATATGCGGATTATAATGGTTTAAGATTACAAAATCAAAAATTACTTGCCAATAATTCTATTATGGGTATGTTAGACAATATATTATGTACACATTTATTATCATAAGAGTCGTTTTTAAATCGTAACTAAACTTTATTTGTTTCCATTCATTCAGTCACTAAAAGAAAAGAGTATTAAAATGATCTAAAATTAATATATAAGTTATTGATTACAAGATGTATTCATTTATTTATTTTTTACTTGATTCATTAACTTACAACCAAGATGACATACTATTATTGAGTGTATTTACTGCATATACTACTAGTCTCTGTACTATAGCACGGTGATCATTAACTGTAAGATTACAATTGAAGTACAACACTATTAATATTAATGTGTATATATTCTGTATATAGTCACACGAACTGACGATCTATCTCCCCTCTCTTACTCTACCTCTACTTTATATCAATTACCACCCTAACCTCCACCCTAACCTCCACCCCACCCTAACCTCCACCCCACCCCCTACTATACATTACCCTCCCTGCAGAACATCTAAAGCCATGTCCACGCTGTACCCAGTTCATCGAGAAGATAAAGGATGGTTCCTGTAACCACATGCAGTGTT
This sequence comes from Osedax fenrisi, assembly GCA_964019155.1. NCBI lineage: Eukaryota > Metazoa > Annelida > Polychaeta > Sabellida > Siboglinidae > Osedax > Osedax fenrisi. Next base: position 43,160,769 of record OZ025243.1, read on the forward strand.
CCATATGTGGCATTGAGTTCTGTTGGCTCTGTATGAAGGAAGTCAGCGATCTACATTACCTCAGGTTCAAGAGTGGTAGTAGTAGTAGTAGTAGTAGTAGTAGTAGTAGTAGTAGTAGTAGTAGTAGTTGTAGTAGTAGTAGTAGTAGTAGTAGTAGTAGTAGTAGTAGTAGTAGTAGTAGTAGTAGTAGTAGTAGTAGTAGTAGTAGTAGTAGTAGTAGTAGTAGTAGTAGTAATGATAATATAACTACCCTCTAGTCCATCGGGGTGTACATTCTGGGGACGTAAACCCTGGACCCGTAAGAAGAGGAAGATTGCCCAGATTGGAACCCTTATCGGAGCCCCCATCATCATCGGTATTGCTTCGAGTATTGCCGTACCTGCCATCATTATCTATTCCCCGATCTGGGTCGCGAAAAAGGTTATATTTAAAGCTAACTTACTAACCTTTATGCATTCTGCATTATGTACTCTGCATTCTGCATTAATCTATTAATAATAGTACTATTGCAATATACAACTTTACTTTTAACTATATATTTATTGATATTATATATTTTAATAAATTTATTATTATGGTTTAATTAGTCTTATCTTATATATTTATATTGCATAATAATTAATGTGTTCTATTTCATATTTCGTTACAGATATTGAAACGGAAGTTTAAAACCAAAAATAGGCGAAAGATTATAACTACCTTAGGAGTAGCTGGTACAGTTCTTGCCTCTCCACTAATTGCCGCTATTTCGATAGGTTATACTATGTATTCAATAGTTCTTTATCATTATTTAACTACTATTTTATATTATAATTTAATTATATGATTATTTTTATTACAAATTAACATATTGAAATTTAATGATATTATTCTTATATTAATGCATTCTAAAATATATATATATATATGCTTTAATTTATATTAACATCTTCTTGAAGAGTTATGCATTATTATCTTTAATAAAACTAATTGCATATAAATTAAGATCCATCATTAAAATGTCATGTAATTTTTCAAATTTTTCATATCCTAAAAAGACCTAATTTATGGAATAATTTTCCCAACATTGTATTAATAAAAACAAATATTATCCTTTAACCAATATACTTGTCAAGTACAAAGTTTAATTTATACAATTTATTTACCATTTTTAATACTCCTATTTGAATATAATCCTATTAATATTTTGTATCTCTATACAATTTTTTGATAATCAAAATAATCATTTGAAAATTTCAGAATTTATAGATAACATATATCTGAATAAACAAAATTGATAAAATAATTGTTTCATAATTTGTAGCGTTACTATCAGCTTAAATATAATATTTACTTTATCATACCATTACTTTATAGTTTAATATTATATAATTTATTGTATTTATAATTATAATATAATACATCTATATATTTTACTTTGAATTACTAATGATGAGTTATCAGTAGATGAAATATACTTTATTATTTTTATTTGATATGCTAGTAACCTAATTTTAGATATTTATCCATATCTTTTTGGGTAATATATACATATTTTATTATGTAATTGTATTAGTTTATTTTCAATTTGTTTATATTTATCATTTTGTTTTTTATTATTTCTAAATTACTCTATAGTTTAGATTACTTTTAGAGAAAACTAGATTACAAATACTTTCATCATATCCATTTCAATGTGATATTTGTATTGTTATTCAAACGGTAAATATGTAAATACTAGGCCATGATAGCACATTTATTTATTTTAATATGAACATATGTATACCATCGATATCAAGAAAGTGGATAAGCAATTTAATGTAGTGTATGGCACTTTGCGATAGAGATGCTGCATTCAGCCTACTTCTAAATTTTAAATTAATATTATTTATTTATACATATATATATATTGATAATTACTACCAATTTTAATATACTATCTATATATAAAATTAAAATGATATATTTAAAATACATCATATCAACATTCCTCGAAATTTTGTGTATTTAAATTGAATATATCATACTATTTTATTGATATTTATAATCTAAATCTATTGATATCGATAGAAGTCACTTGAATCTATTTCGACTAAAAGCCTACTCTTTTAATATTTCACATAGATAATATGACTAATATCCAATCAAAATCACTGATGCCATTTTGTTAATTTATCGATAAAAGTGACATTCGCGTATCTATCTTTAACATGCATTGCGTGCGTCGATTGCACAGGTCCACTTTCTTTATATCTATGATGTATACATGTACAATGTACACAATATTATTTACATACCTCATATTTATAGTTTTACTCAATTTGTTATACAATACATCATTATTTCAATATATATAACATATATTATTGATAATATTTGTAACCCTCCTAATTGTGTATAAATAAAATACAATATACACACACATACACATTTTACAAGAGTGATTTATGTTCATAATTTTACTATAGTAAATTTTAATTATTGAATTCTTATTTATGTTATATATAATATATTTTAATTATTTGTAAATGTTGGATATTTTCTAATTACTTATATATATATATAGTATATAATGTATTGCTATTCATTTACAGGACTTGGTGTACCTTTAATGTTCTGCTATATCTATATCGTGACCCCTCTCGCAATGATCAAAGATTGTAAGTCCGCACAACAGGATGAAAACTACGAACTCTCGCGTTAGTGTTTTATGTGTTTAACAGTATAACTAACTAAAGAATATTGTTTTACTATTACGGAAATAATTGGAATATTTCGATTAATATTATTAGATAAATATATTAATGCCACATTTAAAAAAACCTATTTTCATAATGTTCTACAAATGAAATATAATAAATGTTTCAGTTATGCTTTAACATAATTAAATAAATACATGCATTATCACTATTGATAATCCCTGATAACATTACATTAATCATTAATATCACACCGTTTAGCCGTAGAAGAAAAGCCTATGGTAGACATTCAAGACAAAGCATTGTCTATCACGGACTCAGTTGGGGTCATTAAGTTAAAAAGCCATACCGACAATAGTATCCACAGGTTAATAATGTCTATAGAAACCGTGTAAATCTCATTAATTTGATATTGACATTTAATATAGAGCTAGATCTGATTTACAGAATAAATTATTTCTTAAAATATCTTTTAAATCAATACCATATATATATATGTATATAATATTATATATAATGTATATTATGTATATATATAGATTATATATATAAATAATAACATATTAATGCAACAATGTATGTTGAATAGCGTGGAGAATAGAAGATGTTCTAGTGTGGATTCTGTTGGAATGCTAGACACTGCCTCAACAAAAGCATTAGCTGGATCATTATATACCAGGTTAGCGCCCCCGCCTCTCTACAAGACATCTACTAAACCCAAACATATTATAATAACACTTATATAATATATTGAAATTACTATTTCTACGCCTGAATATTTATTAATATATTAATATATCCATGGAAATATTTTGTAATGAATTCAAATAGAAATTACTTATTTAAACTGAGGCCATACATATGAATATTCACCACTGTGTGAGAATAGTATTAATTGAGGTGTATATAGATTATAGACATGTTCTATGTTTGATTAGGATTTAAGGGAAGAATGCGCTTGTTTTAGTTTTACTTTTTGAATTATTTTATTATTTTGGTTTAGTCTAAAATAAATTTTATATTACAAAATGTATACCCGATTTAAAGCAGTGTTATATCATAATCTCATATATATATAACATTACAGAGATAGGGATTCGATCGGAATACATGATAACATTTCGGTAATTTCGCAGACTACTACTGAGAAATTGAGGTTTGTATAATCTATTTATAGATATATTTACGATATTGTTGAAATCACTTCATACCATAATCAATATTATCAGATCTCCTCAAAAGTCTCAAGAACCGTCCGAAATTCATAATTTATAAATACAGATATTTGTAGTTAGTAAACCATTTCTTTAAATATCTATTTAGAATATGTAATATTATATTACTAATATATTATTTATACATCTATAAAATAATAATAATATCTCTTTAATAATTTAACATATATTTAGAAAATATAATTTCTATTTATTTTAATATTGGCAGAGTTGATTTTTTTATATTATGTTTCAATATATACTTTTATGTATAATATTACATACTTTTATCTCGTTATTAAATAATATTTGTCTTTATTAAAAATTAAATATTAATATGTTCTAATTTAATTCGCTAATATATATATATATATATATATATATATATGATTATCAGTTTGTTATTAATGGAATACATGAGATTTAAGTTGTAAATTGTATTTTATTTTTAAATATATCTATTATATATCATATGTTATCTACTTTCTACTTATAATCTATTGTAAAATAAGATATATATTAATAATTAATTTATGAATTACAATTGTATTTATTTATTATTACTTAATATATTATTAGATATTAATTATAATATTTTAGAAATATAGAATACAAGTGAATATAATAATATTAATTACCAATATATACATATATACATATCTTGTTAATTATTAATATTTTATTATCTAATATATTACAAAATTCAAATATTTCATATTTATTTTATTATAAGCGAAATACAAATTTCTATTTACAATATATTAAGTTTACAATTATTCTGATAAATCATATTCTATTCATGTGAAATAATGTATGACAATATTTTATTAATTTGAATCAATACATACAGATACATTTCAGAAACTGAAAAATGAAATCAGCGATCATACAATATCCACATCAACATTGATTTCAATACAGTATTAATAAATGTATTTATATAAACATTGTCTTTGTATTTATATAAACAAAAATAATAAACATGAGTAATTCTCCTAGAATGACAACAAATTATAGTAGTAAATAAGCAAGTATAGCAGTATAGGTCTACACAAAAGTTAAAATAGAATACATTTTTTGTTATCATTTTGTGCAGCCTTTGGAGTAAGTACTGCTCTTACGGATTCGTCGAAAACCTGACAAATTAATATCATTATGAATGTATACAATGTATGTATGTATGTATGTATGGTATGTAAATAAACCTGTTTTTGTCCTCTTTGCGTTAAGGCTGAACATTCTAGATATTTGAAAGCGCGGATTTTTGATGCAAGTTTCAATCCCTAAAACATTACTTCAATTAATTTACATTTAAATAATTGTAATTAAATTAGAATAACTTATAACTAAGGACAGGACATATTCTTGTTATATCTGTAATTCTAACGACTTTAGGTACATAAACTAAATACTTTTCAGCTGTATAATTTAATTATATTTCAATATTTGAATCAAATATATCTTGATATAATTAATAATTTTGTGAAGAAATGATATGTCACTTATCTATTTACATGAAATAAATTGTAATGCCGATTAGTTTAAAATATAGGTGGCAATACTATTGTTTTAAATAACTCGAAGCGAATTATCAAAGTATTGTTATACAAATTAAATATGTACCATTCTTTATTCAATTTTACATTGAATTATCATATTTCTCGAATATGGTTGTATATTTTAAGAAAAATGGTTCTAATTATAAAATAATGTTATATTCTTAAAACAGATATTATATATTAAATTTGTATAGTATTCAAAAATATACATAACTTTTACATGTAAACTTAAACTACAAATATAATTAGAAATAAATAGTGTACAGTACAGAACGGATGGCGCAATTTGTCACTAATTTCACAAATTAATTGAGAATATATAAGATATATGATTGACAAAATCTTATATATAATCTAGGATATTTATTTTTTTGTCAAATAAAAATGTATTCATATTTTTAAATTGTATTTCTATATAAAATGTTATTAACATTACGAATATATTTATATATTTTGTATTATTAAAAGATGTTTTTCTACATTATTTATTTTAACATTCTAAATAATAAAATACGTTCATAAAATATCATATTATGATTTTAATATAATCATATTGAAATCATTGATTTAAAAATGAGTTTTTGCATAAATTGATATATATTAAGAGGACGCGGTACCATTGATTTTTTCGAAAAAAAATTGAATTTCAAATTTTTTTTTAATGTAAAATTATAATATTTCAAATATTATTTTTAAAATGGTGTTTAAATTATGTTCATTACATTATTCATTTTGTTTATATTATATTATTTACCTGTATAATCATATTGTTTATATTCATATATTTTATTTGAAACTTGATTTACTCAGAATAATTATTTGTGACCAATTATGCTGACATAACTAGTATTAACTTTTGTACAATTGAATATTTTTTCTTCATTTTTTCAATATAACTAGATAAAACCTGTAAGATTAAAGTTATTTGTCAAAATTAAAAAATTTTTATTTAGCATTTAGTTGGAAAATTAACATTTGTTATCAGATATTTCAATTATTTTTTTAGAAACGTATAACAAAGATGTGTAAACATCAATAAATTTCAACATATAATATACAAATATGAAATATTATTAATAGATTTCTAAAAATAGCATTTTTTCGTATCTTTTACATGTAAACCAAATGATGGTATCGCGTCCCCTTAATCAAATGTGTACTTCTTAACCATGATACAAACATGATGAACAATACAACTCTCAAAAGCGTAAAATAAAATGTTCACAAAATAATTTAGAAGATGTCCTGTTTTTGTTATAACTTCAATATTAAAGTAATTTCTATTATCAGAGATATACGAATTGGTTGTAAACCTGTTCTCTCTTCACAGGGGCCAGACTTATTGAACTCAGATGACTAATCACCTCCTTATCTTCCCTCAGATCTATCTTTGTACCTGTCAATATACACACACTTTATAACATTTATAGGGTATCATCACTTTGAAATATTATATAATTTGTGTATTTCTATATATATATCTACTTTGTAGTGTATGCTAATATTCAAATCATGCTATGAAATCATGAATCTGAATGCGATGATTCATAGGAGAGTGGGCCAGTAGTAGAGTACACACACACACAAAGTCTATGACTCATTATAGTGTTGGTACTGGTGACTCATACTAGGCATGTGCAGTGTTCTATGTAGTGGTAACTATTACATGAGTCATAGAATCTGTTTTGAGATTATATGCACTGTTTTTATCTACATGGACAATTATAATACAAATATGTATATTGCACACCAACACACACTCACACACACACACACACATTGTGAGAGAAATACAGCAGCATTCATAAATCAAGCCAAGTAGAATGACTAAAGAATTGATAATAAATATCCACACCACCACCACCACCTCCATCACATGTTCAAACCTCACATGGCTATATAGTATGAATTACTACCATGTTTAAATACAGATCTTTTGTTATATCTACGTTGGTCTATTATCTTAGATGCACTAGATGATTACATGAGTTAATGATCACCTTATCTACTATATAAAACATGTTACATATGTACTTGTGCTTGCTACCCATACACCCACAGTAATATTCTCTATATGTGAACATCAAAATGGTGAATATTACATTTCTTTCTTTGTAAGTTTCATATAAAATGATTATTGATGACATTACATTACAATATGATCAGGCATTATCTAATTTGCTTATATATACATATCTATAACATATAATATTCAAACTAGATAAGGTACTAATATCATCTGTTATATAAATAAGATGACATGTTCATATCTTAATGTTAACAAAGGAATTGTCTCTATATTCCACCTAATATTAATCAATAGGTCATTAACAATGGCTGGCTGTTTATATAATACAAATTTTTTTGTATATTTAATAACATAAAAAGGTGACTGATACACACTTTCACTAAGATATAATAAGATAAGGATTGTCTAGTATGTATCTTATGTATATATTATATATATATATATATAACTATATGTTTATCTATATTCAATGTCAAACATATGTATACAATTTCTAGTATCATATAATATGTATATTATATTAATAACTATAATCAATGAATTAATCAAATCAATGATTTGCCAGTGCTATTTATATTGTTTCTAGATATTTTCATTTGTTATTCAACAATTTAGTTTTTATTTAATTCACTATTAATACATTTTTGCATATAATTTGTTGATATTTAATTGATATCATTAATCTATTATAAGTTCTATGAATATATATATATATATATATATATATATATATATATAATAGATATTAATTATCTATAGATTATAATCTATTAGATATAGATATTTTTAATTATAGAATATATATATAAATTATACATATATAATAATATGAATACATAGACATTACTATGATAATGTATTATTCTGTACAAAACAGTATTATTATCAGAGTGAATAATTAATAACAAAAACATGAAACAAATTATTTTATAAATGAAAACGTTGAGATGAATGTTATGCATGTATAGTAAAACAATAAATAACAGATCAAATAAATAAATATATAACATTATACTAGTGTTAGTAATACTCATATGATGTGACCAGCTATGTGTTTAGATATAAAGCATAGTGTGCTGATTATTGCTGATTGATTATATTTATTATTGATTGCCCAACTATATTAATAATATGTCTATGGTGGGGGTATATATAATGTAACCATATGGTAAAATAACAAATCATCAGCATATATATATATATGAATTATGATAGAAAATTAAAAAAACTGATAGCTCTAAATAATCAATGAAATAATTGTATTATTATTTTATAAGAATATATTCCACTGCTACTTGATGCAGTTTATTACAAATATTGATACTATAGTTGTAATATTAATAGAGTATAATAATCTTAATTATTATGATATAGTAATGATTAAACTATCAATATAATGATTGCATATATTAAGCATATAAGCAGTGATTCAATATATATTTAAAGATCATGGGTGTGTGTATGTGTATATGATTTATAATCAATACATTTAATAGGTAAGCCTACTAATATTAATGTTACAGAAATATAGTGAAGGACTTGCAACGATAGTAGACTATTATAAATATATAGTGAGAGATACAACATGAATGATACGATAGGGTGTTCTATAGTGAATGAATAGCTACTGTTGAATGGTTGAGAAGAGGCAAGTTCTTACCCACTAGGATGATCGGAGCGGTTGGGCAATGATGTCTTATCTCTGGTAACCATTTGTTGGAGATATTGTCGAAAGAGGAAGGACTCACCACACTGAAACAGATAAGGAATACGTCTGTCTGCAATCATTAGTAGCATTGTTTTAATACAATATTAACGTAACCTGATCGTTAAACATTAAATTGTAATATTTCCAAAACAATTTTTGATTCAAAAAATCTATTTTTACAATATAAAGATAGGGAAAATATGTAAACTAAAAATATGTAAGATTATATTTTTATATTTTCAAGTATATAAAAACTTTATTATAATATAAGTAAATATAATAAAAAGTATGTACTTTAATTACAACTAAATACAAATACAAATAAATCATTAAACGTAAATATTTCACAGCAATATATTTAGAAGATAGTGAATTAACCCTGTAAAATTAAGCTAAATATTTACAAATAAAAATGAACAATAACTTATATGAATACACAATATATTATAGTCATAACTAAAACAATTACTACTCACCATATACAATATAAAATAATAAAATAATTTCTACCATAATCTAAATCAAAATAGAAATTATAAAGAAATTAATAATTAACTTTATAAATGTCCTTATTTACTATATAGTTTATATCTAAATAAAGTTATATACTTCCTAACAGATAAAGTTATATACTTTTTGTTGTTGAAAAAGTGTAAATTAGCTTTTATTGTAATAATCTTTTAAAGTTGTAAGATTAACCTAATTTAGTTAAAAATAATAAATTAAATAATAATTAACTAATTATTAATATATTTTATACATTTTTATTTTCACTAAAAATGGTAAATTAATATTATTTCAAATATATTTTAGATTATTAGTAAGATTATCTAAATTCAGTTAAAACTAAGAATATTTTATTAATACATTATATATTAATTTATATTGAAGACAATTTTATGCAATTTAAATTAATATAAATAAGTAATTGTTTAATATTATAAATTATAATCTATAAAGTTAAGCAATTTTATTTTATAAAATGTGAGTCTCATTTATATAATCATATAATATTAACAAGTGAAAATATTAAATTTAAGAATGAATTATTAAAAAAAACTATTTATTATGCACAACAAATTATCATTAGAAAAGTCAAATGGTTAATAACAATAATTATTATATATGAAACAGGTACTAAAAACCTATTAAAATTATAATCATTACAAACAAATTTAAATCAGACAAAATTTTTTTATAAAAATTAGAATATTTATCATGAATTTAGAACAATGCATTAATAATAATCAATATCTATTCTATATTAACAATACATATATTGTTTCTTTATTAAAATATAAAGATTAATATTTTCAATTGATGAAAAAATAAGAAATAAAGTAAAATATTAGAATTATAATTAATAAAATCATTGAATTAATTTTTTAAATAAATAAATAATAATTAATATAATAAAAATATCAAATTAAATATTTAGAATGATAAATAATGTCATTATAATAGTTGTAGACTAGAATTGTGTGTAAAAACTAAATATAATCATAATATATAGAAAAATAATATAATTTAATTATATATAACATTAATTTATTTTGTGATATAATATACATGTATAAATCTTGAAAGTGAGTACAGAGAAAGTTGAGAGTTTCTACAGAGTATCGCAACGTGTGTACGTTCGTAAATAAACCATAAAGGGTAACATAAAAATAATATAAAGTGCTGCTAAACAAGCTTAAGAAAAGTCTAACACAGTGTTTTTATGCTCACAAATTACATGGAAAATATTTGAATATCTGTTTTCACTTTTTAGATTGTTATTGATTTAATAGATTTTTTCTAAACAATGATATCATATTAGATAAGTTTTACAAAACTTTAAAGAAGAGCCCATCCAACATAATTGTATATAGAATATCTAATATTTAAAAATATGAATATGTTTTTACTTTATTTTTAATAATTTATAAAAAAAATATTATCTAAAGTTAATAATAGCTATAGCTATAATACTATAGTATAAATATAATTATAATTTCTAAATTTATAATTTATAAGTTATAATTAATTTAATCTTATAAGGTCATACAAAATGAGAATACTGTGCATTCTATGATTTGAGATGAGACTAACTTGTGGATAAGAGAGAGGTCGTAATCGATCATAATCTTCTTGACCAGCAGTGTCCCAGAGTCCAAGCGAGACCGCCGCACCATCCACAATCATCGCCGCAGTGTAATTATCAAAACTAACAAACACATTAAACTTTTCAAATATATTTCAAACAAAATTATCAAGAAAATATACTATTAACTTTTTAAAATCCACATTTATATGTATAATATGTATTATATATATATATATATATATATATATATATATTTAATTAACTCCTGATAATGTTGACATAAAAGTGTCCGAATTAGTGAGATGTCCAATTTATCTGAAATACAGAGATAATAAATAAGACGTCCGCGATAAGTGGAGTTAATCATAGTATTGCAATATACATAATGTGTATACAATAAAGTCTGACTTATCAAATATATAGATATACTTTTTGGATCATAACAAGAATTCGACAGCAAGGACACGAACACATACTTGCGGGAGTTATATTTATATTGCGGGAGTTGAAATATTCAAATAAATATACATATGCGTGAAAGTAGATCCGAATGAAAGTAGATCCTAGCATATAGTAATTATATATATATATGTATGTATGTGTGTGATAAAAATAAATCTAGCTCCAGCTAGATTCGAACTCGGGACTTTCTGCTTAGAACGCATCCTTTATAGCACTGAGCCACAACCCATGTTATATATTATGCTATTCATTTTCCTATTTAAAAAACATTTCTATATATATATACTATAAATAGATAATTTTTTTAAAACTAAATTTAAATTATTACTATCAGAAATTACTCGATTATAATTCAAATATGTTACGTACGAATGAGATCGATATAGTTTTAGAATGTCCATTTAATTTCAAGTAGAATCAATATATTATATATGTATAATACTATACGTCATAAATATGTTATCCGTTATAGTAACTGTACAATGAAGTATTAGTTAATAAATTTGATTTTTAATTAAATTTAAATTATTAAATGGACATTCTAAAACTATATCGATCTCATTCGCACGTAACATATTCGAATTATAATCGAGTAATTTCTGATAGTAATAATTTTAATTTAATTTAAAATCAAATTTATTAACAAATACTTCATTGTACAGTTACTATAACGGATAGCATATTTATGACGTATATTATTATACATATATAATATATTGATTCTACTTAAAATTAAATGGACATTCTAAAACTATATCGATATCATTCGTACGTAACACATTCGAATTATAATCGAGTAATTTCTGATAGTAATAATTTAAATTTAATTTAAAATCAAATTTATTAACAAATACTTCATTGTACAGTTACTATAACGGATAGCATATTTATGACGTATAGTATTATACATATATAATATATCGATTCTACTTAAATGGACATTCTAAAACGATATCGATCTCATTCGTACGTAACATATTCGAATTATAATCGAGTAATTTCTGATAGTAATAATTTAAATTTAGTTTAATTAAAAAAAAATATTTATTTATAATATATATCTTATATTTATATATATATACACAGCATATATATATATATATATATATATATATATATATATATATATATAATATATATATATATTATATACATGTATGCGTATTATATAATATATATCTGAATAATCGCGTATGAATATAAATTATATTGCAAATCATTTAAATGCATAACACATCACTGAATGTAACGAGCCTATAGCAAACTATTTTGCGCGCGCGCGCAGTATATTTAAAGTTCATGTCCTTGCATTGCAGTGTTGCTGTTGGATTCTTGTGATCATCCTACTTTTTATTACAATATAAATTAAATTTTTTATACATTAAACATTATACTTGTTAATGTTACCTAATTTAATATTATGTAAAATAAAATTAATATCCATTTTTTTAAATAATTTATTTGTAATATTTATAATATTATTTTTAAAATTTGTGCAAATTTACATTTAATATATTAGTTGTTATAAAATAACTAAGAGCGTAAAACTATAAGTTGCGGGCACATATATATGTGTATATTTGTACACAGAATTGATATACCTATTTACATACATATACATAGTGTACACAGTCTATGTACTAAATCAATCTTTATGTATTAAAATCAATTTGTAAAAAATATTAAAATATTAAAATCCTTTGATATTGAGTATTTAATTATAATTTTGATTACCTAATTATAATTTAATTTTTCTATTCATATAGATATAGATATATATATATATATATGTATATTATTGTACATGAAAGTATATTTTTATATATTTATATGTTTATATATATAATATATTTCCAGATTTGTATTTTGTGGTTGGTTTGGTTTTTCTAGAGCGTTAGCTGCATTATATCTCGATGTGAGTCTAAAAAAGAATGTTCTTAATACACAATTGACAATTGTCAATTGTATATGATTACTTTTGGATATATTTATCTAAAAATAACAGAAAAACAAAACAAAACCACTAAAAAACTAAAATATCTAAAAATAAAAATAAAAAACTTAAAAATATATTTGCTTTGGGTTATAAATAATTTATAAATAAGTTATAATATATTTTATATAATACATTTTATTAAAACTATTATAATTATATTCTACATTATTATATAATAATAATACAAATAAGATTAATAATTAAAATTATAAGTTCAAAGAATAATCAATTTTTAATCTTATTTTGTGAATTTTGTTATTCATTATAACAATAACTCTTGTAATAATTTAATTATAATAATAAAAAAAACATAAAAACCAGACAATCTTGATACAAATAATACATCTAATTGAATTAAAATATTAGTAAAATAATTTTTTTTAAATTATGAATTACTTTATATATTTTATTAGTTATTGTTAATTTTTATTTAAAAATAAAACAGAACTATCTATTATAAATAAATTATGATCAAAAATAATTCAAATATTGAGACAAGTTGTGTTTTTAAAAGATACATTATTTTCCTATTAATTATTTCCAATTTATACATAATATATTGATAATGTTATATAGGTACTTTTTAAATTATAATTAAATTTATTTGATGCCCTTGTAATAAAAATTAAATCAGTTTTCAGTAAAAAAATAATATATTAAAGTTAATTTTTCATTATTTTATAAAAATCGTATGATTGCTTAAAGTAGGTTAGATATGAATGTTATCTTTAGAGTAAATCGAAGAAATTTGTATCGTTATCTTGGTAGTTTGGATCTTTTTAGTAGACCCAATGTTTCCCTATCTTTTACATGTAAACGCTACGAACGTTACAAATGTTAAGTAATATGTACTAACACTGTTGGTACGTATTCATTGGGAAAGCTATCGGTCGTATACGAAATCAACATACAGGTTTTACCCACGGTTCCGTCTCCTACGACTACACATTTGATGGGTAAGCCGGCGGCCATTGACGAGGTGTGATATACTAGAGATTACCTGTGCAAGGTGAGAATAGTATTATTAATATCGTTATCATTCATTCTTATCTATAGATATAATATCTATATATATATTTATACATATATAATTCGCAGGTCGATTCGTAAAATAAGTCGATTCACCTAATACGAGAAAATATGAGAAAATACGAGATTATAATTATTAATTAAATAAAATTAATCAAATAATAATACATTTTAATGAACTGTATTATAATTATTATTTAGTAAAATAATTAGTTTGTTAAAATTATAAGTTGGTCAAATCGACTTATTTTCATATAATTTATATATATATATATATATATTAATAATTTCATGTACATTTGTATCTTATTTATATATTTACATTTTATCGAGTAATAATTATTTAATTACTAATTTATTTACTATCTCTGTATATTAATAAATTAAATAAATTATATAATTATATATTATAATATTTATTAAAATGAAATACAATTATAAATTTAGATTAACAAATATGCATGCTAAATGTAATTTTCTTCTATATATTAATATTTAATACATAATTATAAATATGTAATATTTACAAACATATATATATATATATATATATATATATATATATTAATATCTTAGTCATGTTAACAAACATTAGTTATCAGTAATATTATTACAATACAATATTGAATGCAAAATAATTGTTAAATGTAATCATAATATATAATTAAACATTAATATATACACCTATGAATAAACTTATATATATATATAGTAATATAAATATAATTGATTAGTATAACTATAAATCATATATAAATCTTATATTTATATTTATATATTATATTAAAATAATTATAAATAAAATACTATTTAATATCATAAATACCTATTATTATTATCTCAGATATTTTATGATTATGATATAGTTACAATATAATATAGTATATCTAGTATTTCACTGTAAAAATATTACACTGTAATATTGACCCAATGTTACTAAATTAGCAGTATTAACTAAATTAACTAACAGTGAATTTAATACTAAATGTATTGGACATTTTACTTGGAATACATTATATAATTATTTCATATAACTACATATACTAAATATGAATATATATATAATGAATACATATGCTGTGTATATTGATAGTATACTTATCATAAATCATTAAATAATAGTAAATATGTATAATATACTCTACGTGATATATTCAATATATTATTATAATAATTATAAAATTATTGTTACAATATTATATTATATGATTTTATAATTATGTATATATATATGGATATATATATAATAATATTATATACAAACAAAGCTATCGAGTACATGTTTTTATAGTATGTAATTCATATAAATATATTATTCATTAATCATTTTAATATTGTAAATTTTTAATTTTTGAATAGTATTTTATATAAAATAAGTAAAATCATTAAATTCCGTCAATAAAAATTAATATAATGACCATAATATAGATGGCGGTACTGTATATGAGTATTATATCCTGAAATTATAGGCATAGATTTTTATTTAAATTTTAAGTATATTAAAATATACGTATATTTATAGCGTATGCTTATAGATACTAAATCTGAATTAATATAGGTACATACAAAAATAACAATATAGCATCCTATAATATATATCATTTTTAATATCAAAATATATTATGCAAATATAATTAGGTTATTAAAAACATAATAATATATAAACTAATTTAATTATATTTAAATGTAGGTATACATTAAATATTATCTTTATATATTAAGATATTATATAGAATTATACTCAATTAAATATACACTTACATATATTCATAGATTGGTATTTAACTTAATTATACATTTAGAAATCTATCATATAAAAAGATATTATATATATATAGGTTAATTGGCTACAAAGGTTATGTCCTTTGTATACAAATACATAATATTAAAACACAACCCCCATCTAGAAAAACATTATTTTTTTTTTAATTTAAAAGTAAATAAGGTATTGGTACTACCAATACCTTATTAGTGTATTACCATGGCCTCCTTTAGCTTCAAGCTAAAGGAGGCCATGGTATTACCTATTATTCTATCCACATATATATATTGAGGGATATAGTGATATATTGTAGAGTACCCTAATTATTATGTTATTTATTTAGTATGTATTAGTGATGTAAACGATACTCAAATATAAAGCATAGATGCAGTCTCAGTTAACTAAAGTTTCAACTCGCCTCGGGCTCGTTTGGTTAGAGTCTCGGGTGGGATCGGGCTCGTTTGGTCTGAGTCTAAGCTCGGCTTGGGCTCTATTTTTTCCTGAAAATGAAATTCTCGTCTCGGCATCAATAACCAAGAGTCATGGTTCGGCATTAAAAATATCGGCATCATTTACATCACTAGTATGTATACATAGGTACATATATATATACACCTACCTATATAGGAATAGAGAAACTTGTTATATCTGTCAGGCATTGACCAGTTATTGAGGGATTTATATATATTTAAATTATTTACTTAGATAAATATCAAATTGTAATTGTAATAATTCAAGGTCATTAAACATTTATTTATATGTTATCGGGTTGAATGCTTCCCGTTTACTTCTCTCGTTTATTATAATGAATAAACGTGGTACTGTATACAACTTTATTGAACTAAATCTTCCTATAAACCTTACTCGTCTGTGTTCGTATATAATACAAATGAGAAAATACATTTATATCATTCAACAATTCGACGTTTGGTATTCACGATTGAATGATGTGTATGATAATGCAATTGATTGGACAGTAGCCTACGTCAATCATAATCATTCATTGGGGATGTCTAAATGTTGTATTTTCTACACTAAAACATATAGAATTAATAAATCTGTAAACATGCTATGTTAACAGAATTTATCCAATAAATAAATTGTTTATTGAAAATTCGAAACTAAAATTAAAAATATTGAATACACAATTTAAATATTGTAACGGTAATAACAAAGTATAGCCTATGCGTAATGATATCATTTAAACAATCGACATTAACAACGTAGGCAGGTGCTCTAATCAATTAAAATAAATATATCATAAGTAGGAAATAATAATAGGGGACTTCGTGAGCCTCACGTCCCCTATTATTATTTCCTACTTATGATATATAAGATATATATTAATAACCCTTACGTCGCGAGGGGGGTTTGGTCGATACAGTTTGGCACTCGCTATAATAGTCAGTATTCCGTGAATATCGAATCTTAGTATTTTAATTTTAGAATACACATTCAAAAGATATTAATCTAATAAATAGCTATCTCGGATTTTTATATTATGATATAAAAATTATATATTATCAATTATAATACTACTGGTAAATATCGGTGACATATGGTACGTAAGGGGTTTTTTTTCGATAGTTCCGAATGTGTTAATACTTGTCGCCCTATAGGGTTATACTATATATATATATATATATATATACTAAAATAATAAAAATTGAGTTAATTCAAGGAAAACTCCCTGGTTAAATTAACTAATTCGAATATGTATTATAATAATATGATAATATGTATACATATTATAGGTGAATGTAACATAATACGGACACTTTAACAATAGATGGTCTTAACATTTGATGACTCATTATTTTTATCAAAAATTATAATATATTAATATTATATATATATAATTATTATTATAGATATTATTGTGATTTTAAAATTGTATTTAATCTTTTAATTCCATAGATAACGGGGGTGTCCGTATTCGGTACCCATGTCCGAATACGGACACCCTATATACCACTAGATAAACTATATAGTATTGATGAATCAATCAGACAAATTACAATTACATTATTTATAATTAATTTTATGAATAATTTATTCTAATTTAATTAGTTAATAATTTATTTATTTTTATTATTTTTTTAATTAATAATACATTTATGTATCTAAATAATACAAATTTTAGATTTAACTTCATTGGTGGTATTAATATTATAACGAATGCGATTTTTATGAAAAATGGTATTCGTTTACTTTCCCCTACATGCGAGAATTAAATAATAATTAGTCAGGCTATATATAGATTTACAATGATAAGGCTAAATACTTTATGGACTAATAACAATTGTTAAATCGTAAGATTAAATAAAATCTTAAATTTAAATTATACAAATATTTAGTTATCTCCCTCATAGGATATGGATGAGAATTATGCACACTGATGAAAACCATAGAAAATAATATTCAATCATTTTAGAGAAAATCACACAAACTATAGTCAACGAAATATATATTACATCTTATCGTGAAAGGAAAACTATAGCAGGAACACGCAAAAAAGGCAGACATACTGTCATTCAATCAATCAGAATATATCGAAATAATCAAACATGGCAACTCGTGATTAAAAGAGGTTGACAATTTAAAATATATTAGTGCCTGGATGAATAGTTCGTAGAAAGATTTCGAGATCAGAATGGTAACACATAGGAACACCTACATCAATAACCTACATCATGGAAAAGCAAGTTAATCAATACAGTATTATACAAAGATTTGTCAACAATTACTGACATTATCTCCGAGAAAATAATGCGCCTGGCCAGTCATTTCACCGACACGAGGATGAACTCGCATATAAACTGGTGACTTGGAATCTTCAGAGAGGGGAATCGATACTTTTAGTAAATACTACGGACTGGGGAATGTTGCGAAATACGAAGTGCAATAATAAATCGTGACATAAAGCTAACAATGCAGTAGTTTAAGCACTTCGTTGTGTTTCTAATCGGAATGAATGCCGAGTTATCATTCGTTAGTACAACGTGTATTTAGATAAAATGGTTTTATATTTAAGTAATTTATTGAAATTTGGTGATGCCGTTAATTAAGAAATTTATTAACAATACCTCCTATAACCTCGGAGGTTATAGGAGGTCTTGTTATTATACTATCTAATTTCTATTAAAGAAGTTTGTTTTTGCATAGTTGTTTATAAATAAATTTAACAACATATTCTAAGATAAATTAGAAATAATAGAATACTCATTTAAATATCATACAATATGAAGCGTAGATCATACATATTTGATTATATATTTAAACCATCGATATAAAGAAAGTGGATAAGAAATTGACGCAGGAAATGCATGTAAAATATAGACACGCGAATGGAAATATTCCATCGAAACAAAGACACTTTCTTTATATAGATGATCTAAACTCAACATCATTACTTTACCATTCTTATTCATGATTATGACCATGATCATAATTCATACATTCCTCAATCATAATTTACGGCCATAACTTATGTTGGAGGATAGAAACTTCGTATACATGTATTACACTTCTTAATTCACTTCCACATAAGTATATAACTATAGCTATATTTATGAAAACCTATAATTATAATTATAATAAACATGTTTATTACAAAATAAACTCAAATTTAGTAAATATCTGGCAGTATGGGATTTATGAGGATACACCAGGTACTACCTACTGGTGTACCTATATATTTATTAGTTATTAATATACTATTAAAAATAAATACAAGTATAACTGAAAGACATTATGTATCATGTGATGCGTTATGTACTATTAATATTTGTAAACTTTTTTTTTATAAATTCACAGAGTGATCTGATTCCCGATCTGCATAATTTTCAATTTATTCAAACGAGTCTCGTAATTATTGTATATAGGCTAAATGCCGAATATAGCCGATATATAATATTCTACATGTACGTGTTTTCATTATTGATATGGCATGGTTCAATTATATTGTTTGATTGTAATAATTTACTAGTTTTATTAACTTGTGCATTTAAAAAAAAAGGTTATTTCAGAAATATTAAGAGTACACAACATAACGCATGGTACATAATATATTTCAGTTAAACTTGTATTTATTAGATACTAAAAAAATAATCTGCGTTCTTATAAAATCGCTCGAGCTAAGTAGGAAGAGATCTCTACTAGAGACCTAGAGATCTCCACTATATCCTATTCCCCTTTTCTATTTATCTTTTTATCTAGCCTCGTTCTATATATTTTTCTCTCTATTTATCTCTACCGCACATTATCTATATATCCCACTTTCATTTATCTCAACTATAAACTGTTATATATTTTAATTAATAATTTAATATATATATATATATATATATATATAATCTATAGGTGTTTTGGTAACATACACCTATAGCATTTTGTGAATAAGTCTGTTAATATATTTTTAATATTTAGTTTATTATCTAGACTCTAGATTCTAGAGTAATAGGATAGACCGATATATATATATATATATACTAATTTTTATTTATTATATATATATTACTTTACTTTACTTTACTTTAGTCGAACTCTCGACCCGATTTTGCATATATATATATATATATATATATGATAACCTATATTTTATTAAATGTAATACTATTTTTTTTACTATTATTCACCTTAAATTGAAATTTAAAATATTGATTTTATTTCAATTAAGTTTTAGCTTATTAAGTGTACCAATTATCTAATTTATTTTAAATTAGTATTTTTAACTGAACATTATTAATTCCAATAAAAGTTAATGCCGTATCATCGGCATATAATATTATACAGTATACTGTATAATCTTATTATATATACAGACAACCTATCCTAGATTCTAATCAAACAGTTTTATCCACTGGTTATACAACAATATATTGTAGACTATAATCTATTAAGTTAAGTCTATTAAGATAAGTAATGTGTACATTATAAAATGAGTATTAATAATGGATATGCCTACAGAACTTTTTTTTTAAATGAATCATAATTTTTCTACTTTTTTCACTAACATTCTTCGTTTTAGTCATAGATTTATAGTTTACAGTTTTGTAAACTATAAATCTATGGTTTTAGTTAATATAATAGTTTATATTTAGCTATTAATTCGACAATTATATACATATTTGTTATTACAATAATAATTAAAATTGTTTAACAATTGTTATCTATATACATTGTTATCCTACATTATATATTGAACGATATATTCACACGGGCTAAATCATGCTCATTGTATGATGCCACATCCATTTATATTCATGTATTAATATACCTATATATATGTTTATGCATAGATTATTATATTACACATACACACACACACACACACATATATATATATATATATATATATGGATGACAACAATAACAAATATTAAATATTAATTGAAGCCCTATAGGAGGGACTACACAGATATACCACATGTATACATGTAATATAGTATTCTACACAGATATATAATAAACTCATCATTAGAAAAGAGAAAACACAAATGTTTTTCAATATATTATTATATATATATAATAATAATACACGAAAATAAATATTATTAATTATGGTAATGTTAATGATTCATTATCCGTCGTCTCGACTATTGCGTAACCCGGTGACGTAACTTCCTCTCGATGACGTCACCACCGTCTCGTGAGATCCCGCGATATCACGAAGACAGACTTTTTCGATAGTAGTTACGTTGCGCCTTGCTCGTTAGACGGGAGGTCTTGAGAATGGCGTTAGCTATCTCCGTAGGGGTCATGGTTATCGCTTCGTGGTCGCTGTCATCTGACCCCGAGGTCAACGGGTCACGGTGGCCGGGGTGGAACGACACCCTGCGGTTACGTTTAGAACTTTTGGAGTTCGCTTTTCTAGTGTCGGTTGCGTTCGTCTTCGATGTAGCCTGCATTCACGAATATATATATTTTATAAATAATGGGAATATTTTACGGGTATATATATATAAACGGCCTATATCTTAGTTGGCTAAAGCGTCAACACACAGGTAATAGGGTGTGTGTGTTAAAGCCTTAGCCATGGATCTGCAGACCAATAGAATAGGTCTTAACATAATATTTAGAAGTGATCTTTTATAATTGTGTATCAATAAATGATCTTCTCTCGTTAAAACCATGGGTACATTAACGTGATAGTGGTTTCGAAGGGACATTAGAGCCATATACGGTTATAAGTGAAAACTTCATCTAAATTCCTGGGTGATATGGAAGAACTCCACTAACATAATAATAATAATAAAAATAACAATATATATATATATATATATATATATATATATATAATATTATGAATAGTATCGGTGGTTTATTGATGGTTAACTGGACCAATTTACATACCATATTATGTATTTTAACTAAATTATTAATAAATTATGTAATATTTTGTATTCAATGATCCGTTTAAACCACGATATGCAAAGTAAATTATAATAAATATTATCATATATGATACATTTACTTTACCAAACGAATACTTATTAAGTTTAGAAATATTATTTTACACATTATATAATATACTTAAAAAATATAAGATATATTTTGTAATTTCGCAAACTATGATGTAACTTGAAATTAAAAAATAAATATATTTAAAAAATAAATAATAAGTTACGTGTCTTTAAAAAATATTTTAATTAAAAATGATAAATAATTAGTTGATATAATTATATTTGATATCTAGATATAACTAATATAGCATAGCTATACAACTAACGTTACCCGCGCGAACTCTAGAGGTCGTAAACATGTCATCGACCCCATTGACCTCTAAGTATTCGTCCTTGAGCGTATCGCGTCTCCAAACGTCACTCTCGGAACTTCCAGTCGACGATGTCGATGATGTCGCCGACAAACTCTCCCGGTTTCTTTGCGAGCGAACATCCGGATTAGAAATAGCTCTTCTCGCCACCAGACGACGCCGCTTGTCGTGGTCCAGCATAATGGCGGCCTCGTATTCACTGCCGATCTTCGTTATCGGGTCGGCGTATACAGTTCTAGAATGTTCGCGTACGTCTTCTTCCGCGGGAACTACTCTGTTGGGTCTTAGATGCGCTTTCCTCCATTGACCACTGTATGACGTATGTGACTTATTATACTACGCCGTTATAATATGTATTCGTTAAATAATAATTAATTATATCATACATTATTTTATACATATCTTAAATAATATAATATTATTATAAATAAAATTACTTATATTAATAGCATACTTGGAAAACTTACAACGTAAGTCTTAATGTATATGAATAATATTATAAGTTAATTATTATTTTAATTTATTTTAAAATTATAAAATTAATTTAAGTATCACGATATCTATATAGCTATAAATATACTATATACTTTTGTTTATTTAATATTAACGATGATATAAGTAGACATATATAATTAATAGAAACTATATACTTATATTGTTGAAAATATAAGTAGACTCAATTAATTGAAGATACCATATGTATATCTATAATATATAATTAGTACATGAAATAGGTAATACATTTAATAGTTGTTACTGCGTAGATAAATAATAATAAATATTAATTATAAATAATAAATTACACGGAAACATGTTTACGCGTATACCCACCTGTATACTATAATGTATAACCACGTGTATAGCCACGTGTATTAATGTAAACCCTTTGAAATGCAGCGAATCTCTGAAGATGTCCGGTAAGTCT
The DNA here is from genome assembly GCA_964019155.1 of Osedax fenrisi. Lineage (NCBI taxonomy): Eukaryota > Metazoa > Annelida > Polychaeta > Sabellida > Siboglinidae > Osedax > Osedax fenrisi. Next base: position 43,184,995 of record OZ025243.1, read on the forward strand.
TCATTCAATGTTTCCGGTAACAAATAAGAAAGGACGGCACATATAAAGGTGCAGGTCGTGTAGGCGAAGAACATCAGGTAGGGTCTCTCCATAACCTTATAAGTGGGTGTAGTATATAGTATACCTACTATAGTATTTAATTAGTAATACACATGTATAGCGCATATTAACTTACGTAATACAATAAAATGTAGCTCAAAGTTCGGTTTATATTTTGATGTTTTGTAAAATAAACTTATATATTTATATAACAATTATATTATAGCATATATGCTATATATATATATGTAAACATTAGTATAACTATTAGTAGAATAATTGCTAATATAGTACCAATACCTTATTTAGGGGAAAGTAACCGAATAAGGACAGTGCCCGAATACGGACACTCTCGGTATCTCAGAAACCATAAATCTTACAAAAAAATATTTAATGAATAAAATAATTATATAATTATATAATTATATAAATATATAATTATATAAATGGTATAAAAAAGTATTTTTTATTTTTTAATTATACAAAATAATGCTGATATATCCAATGAACTGATTTTTCTATTACGTTTTTAAATTTATGAAAAAAAATGTCAAATTAAAAATTCTCAAGAATATACAAATGTATCGATATACAATATAACACTATATTATTAAAAAATATAGCATCCTAAAAATTATAAATATAATTTCTATATTTGTTATCAAATATTAATTACGTTTATAAGCATATATCTAAAGGTAATATAAGTCTCTATATAAGTCTCGTATTATAATACGGACACTCTAGATGTCTTAATACGGACACCCTATAACCAATCAGGCGCAGAGTATGAACTACTCTGATTTTCATAAAAATCGCGTGCGTTATAATATTAATACAATCAATAAAGCAAAATCTAAAATTTGTATTATTTAGATACTTAAATTGTATAATAATTAAATATATTAATTAAAAAATAATAAAAATAAATAAATTATTAACTAATTAAATTAGAATAAATCATTCATAACATTAATTATAAATAATGTAATTATAATTTGTCTGATTGATTCATCAATAATATATAGTTTATCTACTGGTATATAGGGTGTCCGTAATATAACACAGGGTTTCCATATTCGGAAATGGGTACCGAATACGGACACCCATGTTATCTATGGAATTAAAAGATTAAATAAAATTTTAAAATCACAATAATATCTATAATCATATAATATTAATATATTGTAATTTGTGAATAAAAATAATAAGTAAAATTTTTTTTAGACCATTTATTGTTAAAGTGTCTGTATTAAGTTACTTTCCCCTACTAGTACTATACTACAATTATATTAGTTGTAGTATTACATTATTATTAGTAGGTATTATATATATATATATATATATATATAACATAATAATAACTTACTGTGAATCTACTATTAATAATAGTAACAAACGAGGGAAATATTGTTCCAATTGAGATACACAATCCAATTCCCGACGCTCTCACCTGAAAATATAGTTAACTTAAATCTTAATTAATCACATATGTTAACGATATATTGTAATTAACTATATATATAAATAAAATAATAATAATGTATCGTAAAATATTATATTTAAACTGATTATTATATAATGTAATATATTTCCATATATTACATATATTTATATAATAATATGATACTAACACACATATGTGCGTAATATAAAGAGTTTTATTATCAATATTAGTATTATCATGAACGTAAAATATATTTATATATATATACAATATTAATATAATAACCTTTGTAGGAAAGAATTCCAGTGTATAGGTATATAAAATAGAAGCACATATGATTGGTAAAAATTGCATTATATAAAATATAATATTAATCCCTACTTCGAAATCTAGAATAAAAAGTATAAGTTAACAATATAATATATATATATATATATATATATATATATGTGTGTGCATGTGTGTATGTGTGTGCGTGTGTGTATATGTGTGCATGTGTGTATATGTATGTATGTTTGTGCTTGTATGTTAGTTTATATGTATGCATATTTATTTTGAAACTCATACAAAAGTAATTTGAGGATATCTAAGAAACTCTTTTGATTCCATGAAATAAATAATGTCATTAAAATAACAACACCTAACAATCTTACCACCACTGCGTAACACTATCAAGCTGATACCATTGACAGATGAATAGAGAACCAGTAATATTAATATTACATTTATATATATATTTATTAATTTGTTTCATATCCAAACATATATAGACTTACGACTATAGTCGACCGTCTTGTGCACTCCATGGAGACCCTACTATAGTAGTCCCTACTAGGGAGTCCCTAGTAGGGAACATATGAACAATAGCTATATATACATATTATATAATGTTCAATTAAATTATTACGTATATACTCATAATATCCTAATGTAATTTATAATAAAGTCGGACATACATTCAAATTTCGAAGTAAACATATACAATTCCTGTGCAAATAAATATAAAATCGTAAAGTCACGCGGCCCTACACAAAATAGCGGACATCGGATGTTTCACTAAATATTGGCGTATGTGGTTTACCTACCTAATTCTAACGTCTGTGCATCGCACTAACCTACGCCGGTGAACAAGAGCCCGACACAAGTCACGAGACTAGCGACTGAGAAACACGTGACCAGTGCATAACGTCTGCCCAGAAGTACGCTATCGCACAGTCTGTGAGACACTAAGAATGCCGCCGGTTCAACAATGGCGGCCGCTATCACGTGGGCTGTCACCAGACTTCTGTGGAACTCGTTGTTGAACATAGCCACGTGGTACATAGACAGTACCGTAAACCTATATGATAGCAATATATATATATGCAAAATATATTTGTATTGTTATTTTGGTGAATGTCCTTTCATACCATCCAGGAACTTAGACGAAGTTTTACTTATAACCATATATGTATAAGCCATATGGCTTTAATATCCTTTCGAAGCCGATATCATGTTAATACCTCCATGGTTTTAATGAGAACCGATCAACATAGACAAAATATAAATATACATAAAATATAATAATATTTAGAAGTGATCTTATATAATTGTGTATACATAAATTATCGGCTCTCGTTAAAACCACGGATGCCTTAACATGAGAGCGGCTTCGAAGGGACATTAAAACCATATGATTTTAAGAACATATGTTATATAGACCTATATATTGTGTATGTGGGCACTATAGTAATACACTACCGTACACTGCTGTACCATCACTATAGGCTAGAGATCACTATAGAGCTTCACATTATCGCTAACCACAGGTAGAACAGCGTGTAAGCTCGATATCTGCACGGGTCTGTAGTCAGCATACTGCGCAGTCCGAAATACGAGGAGCGAATCTACACGTAGAGGTCAAATAGGGGTCATATATAAAGGCTATATAGGGGTTATATGTAATAAGTTATATAGGGGTTACAGGTATCAAAGAAAGGGTTATACGGGTTAGAGTATTTTCACTAAATTATAAATATGATAAAGTATTGTTATATTTGATAATATAGAAAATAGAGTAGAGAGATTATAAATAGATATGATTTATAATATATATATATATATGTATATATATATATATATATATATATATATATATATATATATATTCGTTTAATAATATAACTTATATTATATTTATATTTGGATCGTCGATTTGCCCATATAATTAAACATATCATTTTAGTTTAAATTGGTTATACCACTTAAGCAGGTTACACCCGTCGTTGCATATATTATAATAGCTATAGCTATTAACATTGAATGCATCATATTTTACTACATGTTTTAAATATACACCTCGCATATTGCATTACATACGATACATGCAAAGTGATCAATATTCTTGTAAATATTTGTTATTATAGTTAATTATAGTTAATATAATTATAATGCATTAATATACTATTACCAATAGAGGTACTTAAGGATACTTTATCTGCATAGTGAAAAGGTTGAGTAAATATATTTGTGTTAAAAACACTATAGGTGTTAAATGAAAACTACTTAATCTACATAGTCGGTTCATTAAATAACCATTTGGTACCTTCAACTACAAAGTAAATATTAAATACACACAATAATATAACACACACACATTATTGTATTGATGATTATATAGAGTTATACCGCAATAATATATATGTAATATACTCCAACGTCTAAATATATATTTTATTATAAATAAAATATTATAAATAACATATATTATTAAGTGAAAAGTGAAAATAATTAGTTTATAAATATATTACACTGTGTACTCATACATGTATTATATGAAATGATAACATTAATATAAGTATAGATAGATTACATAATATCAATGCATTACATAATACAGTAATATTGTTACGTAACAGAGTCACTTACGTAGTTTATCTGCCGGAAACTCACAACGGAAGTAGAATCGTAGGGTCTGTTGTTTAACTGCATGTGGTATTCAGTACGTGACGTGTCAAGTTATCATTTATTGTCAACTAACACACACAATAGGCTATACATATATAGGCAACAATATAGTCATGAATGACAAACTATCTGAATAATATCACTAATTATATATTACTATTTAATTAGATTATGAAATATATATATATATATATATTATTTACTAATTATATATGTTTTTATCGGGGGTACTTTTTTTACTCTTTAATTAAGTGTCATTTATTTTATTTTTATTTGAAAAATAAAATTGAATTATTATTTTATTATATTTTATTTTTATCCGAACGAATATGATTATATATTGCACTGCACATACTGTCAGAAGTATCGAATACATAAAGCTTCGATTTCACTAATCCTCCTTAGACTTTGTCTATAAACTGATTTCATTCATTCAGTCACATATATATATATATATATATATATATATATATATATAAATATAAATAATACAAATATGCATTTAATAAACCACACACACACACACACACACACACACACACACACACATTCGAACTCACAAGTCGGACAGGTATAGGTAACACACCTATATCTCCTTATAAGGACCACCATTAACATGTTTAATCTGGTTGTCAGTGCTACCTACAACAGAGGCCCCAATAAACCATTGTATAACTAACTAAAATCTAATAAACTACTAAGAATTTTATAAACTGAAAACAGAATGTATTATCTTCTATAACAAACATCTAACATATACAGTCGAACCACTATCTATTCATCAATGTCTAATCCCTACTTCCCAAAAGTTGCGAATATTGAAATACAAACTGACGTTACAACATATATGGTGTCACATCTATAATTATGATATACGATTATAACTTAATCCAAATCAAACATATTAATCACAAATAAAACAATGCTACAATAAACTATTTCAATTAAAACAAATAAATCACCTCACTAAACGGACAGATGTCAAGATAACAACATCCGGTAACATACTATCGACACGTGATCAGGTTACTACAGTTATAACAACCTACTGACATAACTACATATAAGAACACATACTTACATAAGTTGTAATCTAAACAGCAGACTTACTGTTAAGCTCCCGATACTATATATACTATGTATTCACCCGTCATACTACCGATACCAGTAAACCGACGTACCTTTAAATAAAGCTCCGTTTACAAGTCACCTAATGTTACAAACTCGGACATATAAACCAAACTTACTAATTAAAACAAGATTCATTTACATATATTACTAAATTTAATATACTCAAATAATAAACTTATAAAATATAACCTATCGATAAATTACTCATAGATATATATATAGTTACAACTATGGTATACCATTATATATCATCTAAAACACTATAACTATTACAAAATGATCAACAACATAACAAAATAAATCTCTTGATAGAAAAAACTTCTATTTATTTAATTCACTTAGATTACGGTATGAATTGTAATACCCATATATAAGCTAAATATTGATAATTAGTATTATTAAATTAATCACAACTGAATAATTACCACTTATCATATATTTATAATATTACATATATGTTTACAATATATATATATATATATATATATATATATATATATATATATATATTGTATATGATATACAATATATAATATACGAAAACACTACATATAATATACAAAGTGAATACACGATAGACCAGTCAACACATACAAACAGTTACTATGGTAACCTTGGCTATCTTATGAATGACATTCTCAGCGCAGTCCGGTCTACCTGTCGCTGAGAGCCACCTGGGGGATTCTTCTAGAACACTGCAAGTAGACATATGTGTAGAGAAGTTGGGGCCAAATTATAAAAATAAGTATTTTGTTTTCAATTATATATGTAAAATAAACTAATAAAATATATCTAATGATTTATAATACATATATGTAATTTATAAATAGGGTTATGATATAATATATTATAAAACATGTGATATTTTGTATGCAAACATTTAAAAGCTGGGACAATTGCCCAAAAAATACCCTTTAAATAATCACCTATCTATTTCAAATAACAGTGTTAATTGATATTGAGAAGTGATTCTTAAACTATGGGTCAAATATAATATAATAATGAGGTTTTTTCAAAGGGTAATCGAATAATTATTAAAAATATATTCTAGAAATAGTTTATGGGTAAATATAGTCAGATAATAATAGTATAGTATTAATAGTATAATTGTTAAATACATTTTTATACAAATTAATATTTTTATTTTGGGTAATGGAAACATTTCATATAACGTATACGTTGGGACATTGAAAAACAATGTATTCCACCTATGACAACTGTAATATAAACACTATTTTTGTTATATAATTAATATATACACTTACATATATAAATAAAACCTATATTATATACATATATATACATATATAAATTCATCCTAAATTCCAAAAATTAATCATAAATATCGGAACACTTGATTTGATATCTGAAAATGTCGATATATAATAAAGTTATCGATATTAAATAAAAATGTATGCGAATTTTGCATATATGTCAATACATTATGAATGTAAAATCATAAAATATAAAATCACATGTTCGGGTAATTAGGATTAATTTCGGGATTTTAGGATGAATTTATATATGTATATATATCATATCAGACGAGAATCGGTGACGACTTTATTCATCGTGTAGACGCGATATTAGTAGGATATAAACGGATGTGAACGTAAGATCGGAATGTTTCATTCGTACAACAGATGTGTGATAGCAGCTACAGCTGACTACATATAGCCATGGCCTCCTTTAGCTTCAAGGAAGCTAAAGGAGGCCATGATATAGCCTATACCTACATCTATAGTTTACTACTATGTGAAGATATATATGTATCGATACAGTAGTGTTATTAGGTATACCGTATACCTGGAATATAGTTCAGTTGTTCAATGGGATCGTACGTTATTCATACCCATATTAATTACGTTATATAATTATGTTATTAATTACGCATAATATATATTGAGTTGTTAATAATACGGAAGTGGATACGATTTTTTATTGAGTTATCGAATGTTGAGCAGAGATATATGCTAATGATTATGTTTTATATAAATAAAAGTAATGTATAAGTGATTTTAGAACGTTAATAACTAATTTTCTCACAATAATTTCTTGTCTACTAAAATCGTATTTTTGACTTACTTTTTAAACCGATTCAAATAATTGTTATATTGATAGATAGCATTAATAACTAAATACATTCTGGTATACCGTTATACATACTGGTATACCATTTCAAATAGATTTAAAAGAAATACATTTAATTACCAATCTTGGAAAAAGTCACCACAAATTTGAAAAAGTTCAACAAACTTGAACTATACTATGCTGAAAGTTCATATTCACGAAATCGGTTTGAAACCTATTCGACGCGTGATCACGCGAGTGACTAACAATAAGAAGTACACGCACAGCACGGTGGGCAGTATCGTGATGAGTTCGATGGAGACAATAGACCGGCCCGTAGTGACCACTAGCGCTAGGACCAGAATGCCACTGGTATAGCCGAACTGGAGCAATGCCACCACTCTTGACCGGTACTCCCTGCCTATCTGCTCGAACACTGTGTTGACATGTAGGGTACTCGTTAGTAGAATAACATTATATATACACATATATATATATATATATATATATATATATATATATATATATTGTATGCAATTATCAAATTGATAACATATTCTATATACAATAGAGCTAATGAAAATAGTTATATTTAAGTTATATTATATTTATTAAGTTATATTATGATTTTTTGTTAAATAATACATATCTAATAACAATGAGAGCGTGAAGGTATTTATTTAAAATTTAAATAACTATGTCACTTAAATTAAAACTTGTTTACTTTCTATATCCGAGCATACCTTATAATATACAATTATACATAGCATATACATTCTGGTACATGTTTTGTTAATCTATTATTGTTTCTTCTGAAACACATCATTGCCAACATATTTAGATATGTATGTATATAACATTTATATATATATATATATCTTATTCCCCTTTTTATATTTCCGATAAATTAAGATTCTTCTACGCTGATAATATATACAATACATTCTTATAATATTCTTAACACATACATGTTATCTACATCTTCTATGAACATCTACTAGAACATAAGTATCGCCACATATATTTAAATACACTGTCATTTATATAAAGTAAACATTACGTTATTTAAATAACTAATGACACATATAAAATAATTTATTTTCACCAGTTTATGTATCGTCAAAAATAGGATTATTTATATTTTTATTGTTCATCCGTAAACATAGAGATTTGTTAGTTTAATCCATCTGGTGGATAAATATCGAAGGACGGCAATTTGACGGATGAAAAAGGTATTGACGCGATACCCATATTGACGTGAGACCGCTATTGACGTGAGACCACACTCGCGAATGTTCACTCGACAAAGCAAATCTGCAAAATTTGCAAACATTAAACATTGTGATCTATAAAAAGCGCAATTCTTACCGCGGTAAATATTCTCACTGTCGTCTCATCACCGCACGCACACAAGCACACACACGCTCACACTGTATGCTGACCTAATATGGAAGAGGCGAGACAGATGCCCGTGGTGGCGAAACACGTGATGAATCTGGACATCAGGTAGGACACATAGGTAGTGGTCAGCAGAGAGAACATTACGGACAATACCTTGACCACTAGAAACGCTGCCAACGCACTTAGTCTTCCAACGCTGTGGTAGTGATTGACGGGTATACAAAGTATAATACGTAATTAAAACAGTTAATAAATTATAACGTTTTACAGTCATCGTAATTCATTGATATATAATTTATAAAGGAATATATAATTAATACTTGTATACTTGCAACAAATATTCATAAACTATTGTTATAATTATGAAGTTGTTAGTAAGCAAACTTATAATACAATAGCCTCTGGTCAATAGGTCTAGCGTAGGGTACTAACTGGTCTATGATAAGCCCGCAGCTAAAAGCCCCCATCATGAGCCCTATCACCGAGGAGCCGACCTGAAGGTTGAAGCGAGAGTCTTCTTCGTGCTCGCATACTAATGAGAACTTTATTATATATGTATACTAATGATAATCATAATAATCAATAATCATTAATCAATAATTTTATATTTAATACTTATATTTTAAATATGATTATGCATTTCTATAATGTATTATTTTTTATAATTGCAGTTTTCTGTAATAGTTTTTATTCTATATAGGGGAAAATATTTTAATATGGAAACTTTAATAATATATGATCTTAACATTTTACGACTCAGTATTTTTATTCAGAAACTACAATATATTAATACTTTATATAATTTTGAATATTATTGTGATTTTAATATTGTATTAATCTTTTTATTCAATAGATAACGAGAGTGTCGTATTAGGTACCCATGACCGAATACGGACACCCTGTGTTATAATACATATACCCTTATATACCAATGTATGGATATACTATATGTTATTGATGAACCAATTAGATATAATTTCGCATAATTTTTATTTTACGCCCGATTGCACGCAATTACTATTTAATGTGATATTAATATGATTTATATATATATATATATATATAAATATATTATAATTAGTCATATATATTAGGGATGTATATGACCTATATATACAATCTTATATATTAATCAATATGATAAAAATTATAGCAATTATGTATACAATATTTAGAATGCCCTAGTTCTCTATAATATATTTTATTTTTACATACTAATACATCTTTAACTTGAGAAAGTTTTTATTAGAAATATTGAAATTTGAAATTGTTGATTAATTTAAAATGTTATAAAAAATCAGTTAATTAGATATATCAGAATTATATTAAATAATTTAATAATAAGAATAATTATTTAAACTATTTATATAATTATGAATATTTTATTCATTACATTTTTTATGGAGGATTTATATTTTCTGAGGTACCGACATTTTCCGAATTAGAGCATTGCCCGTATAGGATACTACCCCCTATATAATGACATTGAAATAAGAATGCATTATCATTATTATGATATGATTAGCATATTTATTAGAATATAATAATATATTTATAGAGGTGAGGATGAAATTTAAAATAAGTTGAATTGAGGTGAAGTAGGACAAGTGATCACGAGGACATCTAACGAGGACATCTAACATTTGACACATCATTATATCATTATAATTACTATTTGACATATTTTAAAATATAAAACGGGAGTTTAAAACATACAATTGACAATTATTAGTCTATAGAATGAGGAATGAGGACTTGATTGAACATTATTTAGATATAGTCAGGAGATTTATAAATCTATAGTTAACAACAGATGCAATAACGAGAGATTATTTTTAATTCATAAATCAAAGTAAATATTAATGTAATCTACTAATATTTTAATACATGTTTTATAAGTTTAGTTTCTATTATAGCAGTATTATTATTTCATGAACTAGTAATTATATAACTGCATATAATATAATAATGTATATTATCATTAGTATATTTACTATATATATACAGTAGAAGCTCGGTAACTCAACATGCCGATAACTCAACATTGCCGATAACTCAACATCCACAAAATATTTGGTTGGATTCGTATCTTTTACATGTTAACAAAAACCCTATTACTCAACAAATATAACTCAACATACATATAACTCAACATCGTTTTTATAATCCTAGCCTATACATTACATGTAAATATACATCCGATAACTCAACATTTATGAAAAATCAAAATATCACAGACATATGTTGTTGGATTCGTATCTTTTACATGTAAAACTACATTGCTCAACAAATATAATTCAACATACATTATTCAACATGGTTTTATTTAATAATATATGGGTATAAATATATAAACGTAAAAATACAATTACAATTATTATATTATCATACGAGTACTATTTTGAATGCATTTATGTGAACAAAAAATTAATTAAGTCTATAGACTAAGTCTATATATATAGACTTATTAACTATCCCTCACAATGGACAATGACTCGTGAGTGCATCCTTGCAAGGCATAATCAAGGATTAGGCCTATTTTGAATTATCCAATGGGGAATGATTATTTTCAACAATAAGTTTATTAATATACATTCTTGTATATTCGAAATCATTAAAGATTATGAATCTAATTAAGTAACATGTCATGACGTTAATCAACTGATTTTCTTGATTCGCCTTTATCATTAATATTGATAAAGGCGAATCAAGAAAGTCAGTTGCCAAACGAAATCAATTCAGGTAAATCTTATTTTTTTATAATTAATTTTAATTAATTTTAATTATAATCTACAGATTCTAAAATAATTACAGAATATTCGAAATTATCTAATTAAGAATAATTTAACTGACGATAATTGTATATTACACATTACTCATATTATAGATACGTTTAACAATCATGTTGATAAAAATGTAATACAATCAAAAATGAATAATTACTTTAATAACAAATGAATATAGTACTATTCCCAAGAAATCCTAGCTATTCCTATGACTTTTTATTTATTATAATTATTATTTTAGAACAATTGTTTATTTTAGAACAATATACAATATACAATCTATAAAATTAATAATAATCATAAACCATCATTAGGAGTAATATACTATTAGTAGCGTAACAAATATATATATACGTATATGGTATACGGTATACCATGGTAAAACCAATATGGTATACCATTATAAATAAAAATAAATTTATACATCCGATAACTCAAAATACTCGCTAACTCAACATTAAAACTCCGTCCCGTCAATGTTGAGTTATCGAGCTTTGACTGTATATATATATATATATATACTTTTTACTTATATAAATTTATATTTAATTTAGCATATATATATATTATTTCATATCATATCTTAAGTATTAACGGACATTTACATTGTACATGTGTACAATGTATTAAATTGTAATATTACACATAGATTAATCTACATATTAAGTAAATATATTAAGTAAATTTACATATATATATATAATTGTTTTTATTTTATTTTTTTGGTGGAGTTCTTTCATCCCATCCAATAATTTAGATGAAGTTTTTCCTACTAAATGTGTGTTTGACGCCTTATACTACTGAGCCACACAGGCAGCATATAGGCAGCATATAGGCACCTATATATAATAGAGTAACTAACTCTTTCAATAATGGAACTTAATCCTAGATAGTTATCCTCGAAAGTCCAGCCTACCGACTTATTACAAGGAACCACCACGGCGAAGTGTTTCAACAGATACTCGGTGCGGTTAAGCGTGGTGATGTAGTCGTGGTCACGCCCACCTCCGTCGTTAAGATCCTCCCCTAAGCCATCGTGGCTCCTCCCCTTCACGCCAGAGAAGTTATAGGTGTACCGTTCGCAGCGGCTGTACACGGAGCTACTGTTCAGCCGGTACGGTATGCCGAGTAGACGCTGGTCATCGTGACTGTGGTCGTAATGTTACATGCCTTGTTACATATGATATATATACAATATATTAGTATACTAATATTAGTATTAGTATATATATTATTTCATATCATATGTTAAGTATTAACGGACATTTATATTGTACATGTGTACAATGTATTATATTGTACATACTACACACACACACACACACACACACACACACACACACACACACACACACACACACACACACACACACATATATATATATATATATTAATGATGTGGATAATGTGAAACTACATATTCAAATTGTATACAAGCTACAAGCTTTCATATAAGCTACAAACTACGCCACCATATATGGTCATTTACAATCTCATATTCACGATTTAACAATATCAGACGAGATTATATTTAACATGGACGCTTTCACTGCGAGGCTGCAGTCGACTGTATATGGGGCGTGGCATATAGGTTTTAACATTTAAATTTCTAGTATCACACTGATTACAGAATAATAGGTATACATTATGTGTGTAGGGGAAAGTAACCGATTACGGACAGTACCCGAATACGGACACTCTCGGTATCTCATAAACCATATTCCTACAAAAAAATGTTTAATGAATAAAATATTCATAATTTTATAAATAGTCTAAAAAAGTATTTTTTATTTTTTAATTATTCAAAATATTGCTGATATATCCAATAAAGTGATTTTTTTATTACGTTTTTAAATTTATGAAAAGAAAATTCTACTTAAAACCTTCTCTAGAATATACAAATGTATCAATATAAAATATTACAATATATTATTAAAAAATAAAGTATTCTAAAATTATATATATAATTTTTATATTTGTTATCAAATATTCATTAAGTTATAAAAATATATCTAGAGGTCATATAAGTTACTAATACGGACACTCTAGATGTCTTAATACTAACACCCTATAACGAATCAGCCCGCAGCGTATGAACTATTATACTTTTCATAAAAATCGCGTGCGTTATAATATTAATACCACCAATAAAGTTAAATCTAAAAATGTTATTATTTGTATACTTAAAGTATATTATTAATTAAAAAATAATAAAAATAAATAAATTATTAACCAATTAAATTAGAATAAATTAGAATAAAATTAATTATAAATAATGTAATTGTAATTTATCTGATTGGTGCATCAATAATATATAGTTTATCTAGTGGTATATAGGGTGTCCGTATTATAACACAGGGTGTCCGTATTCGGACATGGGTACCGAATACGGACACCCCCGTTATCTATGGAATTATAAGATTAAATACAATTTTAAAATCACAATAATATCAATAATCATATAATATTATTATATTGTAATTTTTGAATACAAATAATGAGTCATAAAATGTTAAGACCATTTATTGTTAAAGTGTTCGTATTAGGTTACTTTCCCCTATAGTTGTTGAATATAGATACATATATGTTATCTATCTTTATTATATTAAAATCACATATTCAGAGCAGATATATATATATTTATATAGATAATGTATAATATAGTATGTATAATATGTTTTCATTAAAATTGATTTATTCAAATTACATGAGTTTTTATACATTTTAGATACATATTATTAGTCGAATAATATATCAGTTCTTATAATTTCGTATAAATATATTTCAATCTGGCGGATGTTTACTACAGTGTAAAACTTGCGAATTATGTAAATATTTATAATTCGGTTACAAATATTGACAAATAGGGGAAAGTCTTCGATTACCGAACCCTAAATGATTATTTGTAATAAATTATTCAATATTAAATATATTTATTTTAAATTTTGTAAATAGGGTAATATTATGGCAATGAATAATGTGGCTATTTTAAATTTTTAATATAATTATATTTACAAGAATAAACAGGGAGGTCGCTAATCGGATACATGTACCTAATACCGACTCCCTCTCCTATTACCGACCCTCTAAAACAATCGTGGTATAAATAATGTTAGTATTATAAGATCTAATCAACATAGTAGATATTCATAAATATAATTAATTATAACATGCATGCAAATATTTTTTATTGAATTTATGTTTTAATTGTAATATTAAATTTAAATTTAAACTTTATAGTAATTATATTAAAATAGTGTATATTATTATTTAATATTTAGTTATTAATAAATATGTATATAATCGAATGGAATCATAAATCCTTATTCTATATCCATGATACACAAACAACTTATAACACATTTAAACTAAAATACTGATCTATTTTGATTGGATATTATAAATCACATTGGTTCGGGTATTAGGGAAATTTAGGGCGTCGGTATTAGGAAAATCATATGGGTTGCTTTAATTAAGATATTTTGGTTAATAGTTATTCAAATTGAATTATTTTTATAATAGTTATAAACATTTTATTGATCTACAATAATATGTGAGTATTGCGTTTTATTTTAATTAATAAATTATTTACAATGATTTAAAAAAAGTTATTATTCAAATATATAAAAAGTAAAAATAGAATATTACATTTTATCAAATAACAATTGTAGGATTGAATATTTTGTAAAACAATATACTTATTCATATTTATCATTAAATTTCTAACAGTTTATGTATATATATAATTTTTTGATATCTCTTATAATTACTGAGATACGAGAGGGGGTCGGTAATCGGAGACTTTCCCCTAAGTAATATATTATATTTGGAAAATTATTATTTATAATCTGAGTTTTCATTATAGATATATATTAACATTAAAATATATCTATTTTATCAAATTATAAGTATTTATAAAAATTCTCTATTATATTGCGATATATATACACTTTATTATATATTTTTTATTATATATAAACTTTAATTATACTTATATTTTATTTATATGGTCTGTACATCTAAGATATAATGACATACATTAACTTTAAGCTTAATATTTGTTTATTATTTATATATTAAAGATAATAATATACATATATGTATAGACTACTACATGCATATGTTATCTATATATATATACTATTAAATATATTAAAAATCATTAAATTATAATGAATACTTCTATAAATGTTTATATATATATAATTATTATATATATATATATATATATATATAAATATATTATCTAAATGAAAGATTACGATACAAATCACCGAATTAAACCTCAAATGTTGAATCTCGGGGATAGTGCACCAATAGTTCTGTTGATTACTAACGAAGAGGATGGCGAATGCATCAACGGCGCAAAAAGAGATCACGAATACTTTAAGTAATAAGGTTATTTGGTATTTATTGAAGTGACCTATTTTCTCGAGAATTTCTTCGAATTGCATTTTAAAACGTATTGATCTAATTATAATATTATTTTTAAAATTATCTTCTCAATCAACAATTAGATTTCTTAATGATAACAAAAATAATGTTTTAAATTAGATCTCGTTTCTATTTATCTATTTGTTTATTTGTTTATATGGTTACTTGTTTCATTTTGTTTATTTTTTTATCGCGTAAATTATATTGATACTAGATAAACTATATAGTAGTGATGAATCAATCAGACAAATTAAAATTACATTATTTATAATTAATTTTATGAATAATTTATTCTAATTTAATTAGTTAATAATTTATTTATTTTTATTATTTTGTTGATTAATAATACAATTTAAGTATCTAAATAATACATTTTTTAGATTTAGCTTTATTGGTGGTATTAATATTATAACGCACGCGATTTTTTTGAAAATCAGAATAGTTCATATGCTACGCCTGATTGGTTATAGGGTGTCCGACGGACACTGTCCGTATTAATACATCTAGGGTGTCCGTATTAGGGACTTATATGACCTTTAGATATATGCTTATAACAAATATAGAAATTACATATATAATTTTTAGAATTATTTATTTTTTAATATAATAGTGTTATATTTATATCGATTATCTCACTAATATTGAAACTAAAAATGGCACACTACTTGATCTCTACTCCGCGTTCGACACTATTGACCACTAGATTCTCAAACACCATATTAACTCTATAGGTATCACTGGCACTGCACACAAATGGCTATCCTCATTAATAACCAACCGAACTTCATCAGTTTTAGTTCACTCAACCCGTTCATCTCTCCGTCTTGTAACATACGGTGTTCCCCAAGGGTCGGTCCTTGGACCAATACTATTTAACATTTATATAATTCCCCTTCTCCACCTTATCTCCAGTTAGCTTCCACACATATGCGGACGAAATTCAACTTTATGTAAAATGTACAGAAAATATAAACTTTGCACCTGACATCCTTTCCTCTACGATTACTACTATGCATAACTAGCTCACAATAAACTCCTTCATTTTTAATCAAATTAAAACCGAGGATATCTTCCTTCACCTTCCACTACGAAGTAAAACATTACGAACTCCCTCTCCAATCAACATTAATGGACAGCTCATCATGTACTCAACGCATGTCAAAAATCTTGGTGTTATATTTGACAATACTTTTAATTTGTATAGAAAACTATCCCACATAACAAAACTACTAAACTATCAACTACATTACCTACGCCTTATTCGTCATTCAATATTAATATCCACCGCTACTATTATAGCTTCTGTCTACATACTACCTCTATTCGACTACTGAAATGTTATCCTTTACAATACCCCCTCATCGTACATTACTAAACTCCAAATTCTTCAAAATGCTATAGCTAGGTGTATATTCAATATACAAAAATACTTCCATACTCATATATCTCCATTCCTAGATAAACTCCACTGGCTACCTGTACGCCATATAAATATATATAAAACTCTACTACTGGCTCATGAAGCAATACACCATGACTCTCCTGACTACATAGCTTCCTTACTCAAACTTAAATTACCAAATAGTACCATTACACGCTCCACCAATACGTTCCTACTTCAACTTCCTCCTAAACATAACTTACATTCAACTAACACTCGCATCCAGGCAATATCCATCCCATACTCCTGGAATACTCTCCCTACATCCATACGTACTAAACCATCATCTCCAAACTTCAAGAAACTACTGAAAACTCATTTATTTAATCTGAAAAATTAACATCAAATATATATGGACGGCCGATTGCTTTATAAGCACAGTTCACAGTTAGAAAACCGAAAAATGTAAAAATGTAATGATACATTTTTATATTCTTGAGAAGGTTTTAAGTTAAATTTTATTTTCATAAATTTAAAATGTAATAAAAAAATAAGTTTATTGGATATATCAGCAATATTTTGAATGATTAACAAATATGAAATACTTTTTTAGACTATTTATATAATTATGAATATTTTATTCATCAACATTTTTTTTGTAGGATTTATGGTTTCCGAGATACCGAGAGTGTCCGTATTCTGGCACTATCCGTATTCGGTTACTTTACCCTACATGTGATATGCTATGATAGAACCTATGATATATAACCAACATATATATATAAGATATAATATAATTTATAACTCAAGTTAATAGTTTATATGTACATTACAGACATTAACAAATTCAATTATTAAAACCTTTGTGGTGAATTACCTTAATATTTGACCTATATATAGGTCATGTATCATATTATATGATTCATATATGATTTATATCTAATAATCTATTTCTTAAATTAGTTTTAAGATTTATTCCGCCAGGGAAGGGAGTAACAACGGGAGATGTTACGTACATGTAATTTAATCATTAGAAAGTTTATTTCACTGAATTATGAATAATGTGCACAAGTATCTTAATTAATAAACGTGTATTGCGTAATCGTTATCATACTGATGTATTGATCATAGACAATATGACGCATAGACAACATGACTCACTTGACTTAGTTGTGTAGGAATTGGCGTCTCCTTGCAGAACACATGGACACTTGATTTTTGTAGACGTATCGGTCTGCTGCCCTTCTTTCCAAGGTCAGAAGTGGTCATTGCTCTGTTATTCTTTATAACTCGCAGGATAGCTCTTAGACACTTACATTCGAAAACTATCATGAATTGATTTATTTAACCTCATTGTCCATGTTTCTGACCCGTATATACCTATTTGGGAGAATGATGGATGGAAAGTCTGGAAGTCCATATAGTCGTTTTCAGTCTGCAAAATCCTGGGACGCCATCGACATTTTCTGCAGAATATCATCTGGACAGTTTAGGACGAGAATATGGAACTGGTTAATTTTTGGGATAATTGTATTACCGATTTTGAATATTATTTTAAATCCTAGTATAATCATCATCATCATTTAATAGGGTAACCAACCGTTATTTAATTACTTCTGCAAATTTCCTTAATATCTATCCATTTTGAATATTTATTGTCGTAATTCTTGGAGGTCTTTTTTAGTTTGTTTAAAATTTTTGTTATTTTTTCACAAGCAATATTTGCAATCACTATTGTATGGTTTAATTCAATCTCATCTGAGTGATATCATCTGAAGTTGTTTAGGGCTGACTTTAATTTCCTTGATATTATTATGTAATCAATTTTTTTTCTGTACGATACGGTGACATATATATATCATATTTTTTATTTATACTAGAAAATTGGACTTGTTATAAATAGGTACTTTATAGCTAAACATTGAAGAAGTTTAAGCCCCCTTGTGTTGTTAGTTCCCTAACTTTCTTACTAGTTCTTACCAGTTATCATGCATATATTTTCATACTGATGCATTGAAATCTCCTACAGTACTATTTTATCAGTTGGTGGTAGGAAGTTCATCACCTCTTGTAATGTACCTAATATTTCTTCTACAAATACATCATCGTAGCTGCAGCTAACTCCATGGAGTCTGGTGCGTATACTATAAAGTATGTGACTATATCGGATTGCCACTCAATAGTCACCTTTAGTAATCTGCTAGTTCACTATCTTCTCTTCATGCTCCATTTATTTCATGTTAACCATTAGTGGACATTGGTCGACTGAAATATATTTATTATAATTATTTATTATGACAATATTAGTAACTGCCTATGTGGCTCAGTTGGCTAAGACGTCTGACACACAAGCAGTGGGACGCTGGTTCATACAAATATTGATTCCGTATGAATTTGTTATATATTTGATATTATCTAAGGCAATATCCATAGCAAATTCCGTATGAATTATAGATATTGCTATATATGGATATACTTATTTATATACATTTATCAATTAATTATATATATATATATATATATATATATATATAGGGGAAAGTATCCGATTACCGTCCCCTAAATGATTATTTGTAATAACTTATTCAATATTAAATATATTTATTTGAAATTTTGTAATTAGGGTAATATTATGGCAATGAATAATGTGGCTATTTTAAATTTTTGATATAATTATATTTACAAGAATAAACAGGGGGGTCGGTAATCGGATACATGTACCTAATACCGACCCAATTCTCCTATTATCGACCCCCTAAAATAATCGTGATATAAATAATTGTAGTAGGTATTATAATATCTAATAAAAATAGTAGATATACATAAATATAATTAATTATAACATTCACGCAATTTATTTTGTATTGAATTTATGTTTTAATAGTACGGGAGGGTGGGGTTGTATGACCATGTTTTGTATAAAGTGATATCATTGTGGTAATAATACATTTTTCTTAATTATTTAAATTGTATTGCATAATATATGATATTAGTTAACTAATATATCACTTTTAGATATAAGGAATACTTATAAGATTTCATAATTACAATTAATAAAAAAAAATAAAAAAGTTCATTCAACCCCAAAGGCGGGGTTGAATGAACATACCCTGTTTTACTTCTTTAATTGCTATTGGCATGATAGTTTTATCATGTATTCTATCAGTTTGTTGAGTATAGTTTCTCATTTTTAATTCCTAGAAATAATATTTAAATAATGATTATGAAATTAGTAATTGACCCTCATTAAAATTAAATATATTAATTATATTGATATATAATTAATTATATTATTTCTATTTAATCATTACTTATTTATATTCGGATCATTGAATATATATTATAATATTATAATAATATTAATATTATAATATTATAATATTATATTATAAATATTAACATATGATTGAACAATGTTCATATAACCCCATTTTTAGTGGTTCACTCAACCCCATAACAAATTTTATTATTAATTGATAAAATTTAAATATTTTATTTAAAATTTTAAATATATTTTTATATTAATATTAAGTTAATTATATAATTAAATAATTATATATTAAAATCATATATATAATATGAATATAATCAAATAATTATTATAGAAGTTATAACATATATTTCCTTGTCTGGAATTTTTACTTTTGAGCGTACTTTAGTTAAAATGTGATTAAAATGTTACTATTTTTATTTTTTTAATTAAAAATGATACTTCCGCAACTGTATTAATTATAGATGATGATACTAGTTCAGTTAAATCAAATTTCTGCTGTAGCAAACAATTGTTATCTCCAGTGGCTCATGCAAGACACCTGTTCATACAACCCCACTCTCCCCTAATATTTAATTTAAATTTAAACTTTATAATAATTATATTAAAATAGTGTATATTATTATTTAATATTTATTTATTAATCAGTATGTATATTATCAACTGTAATAATGAATCCTAAATCTATATCAATGATATACAAACAACTTACGACATATTTTAAAGTAAAACACGTATCTATTTTGATTGTATATTATAAATCACATGGGGTCGGTATTAGGGTAATTTAGGGGGTCGCTAATAGGAAAATCATATGGGTTGCTATAATTAAGATATATTGGTTAATAGTTTTTCAAATTAAATTATTTTAATTATAGTTATAAACATTTTATTGATCTACAATATTATGTGCTAAGTGTTAAGTTTTATTTTAAATAATAAAGTATTTACAATAATTAAAAAAAGTTATTATTCAAATATTTAAAAAGTAAAAACAGAATATTACATTTTATCAAATAACAATTGTAGAATTAAATATTTTTTTAAATAAAATACTTATTCATATTTATCATTAAATTACTAACAGTTCGTGTATATATTATTTTTGTATATCTCTTATAGTTACTGAGATACGATATGGGTCGGTATTAGGAGGGGGTCGGTAATCGGGAACTTTCCCCTATATATATATATATATATATAAGGTATACATAATGTACAATGTAAAATGTATATTATACATAGTAAGCAGTATATATCGGTAGTTTAGTCTGTGATATACATAGACATCTAAGGGGCGAAGACTATTAATATATAACGTCTTTGGTGATATATATATATATATATATATATATATATATATATATATATATATATATATATATATGTGTGTATATGAATATATAGTATACAAATAATATTGAAGTATCCACAAATTAAATTAAAAATAAATGTATCTATTGGATACATAATAAACATAATACTATGAAGTCACATGGGTTACGTGGTGTACGAAAAGCATACAAAACCGAGTTGATTGTTTATTGATAGAATATATTATTTACATATCCGGATTTCCATTACAATTCGTCATAAACATATGCATATTTTGTACCAATATATATATATATATATATACATAAATATATTTAAATAAAACTGCCTATGCGACTTAACAGGCTAAGGCCTCAGATACATAGATATTATAACGCAGATTTAATCCTTGACGATGTCGGGTTGACGTGGGTAAAACATATTTATGTATACATAATATGGGTTTCCTGTAATTCTCTTTCATTACATATTACTAAAACTGATAGCATTATATATAATGTAAGAAAGTATATTTTCTAGATCTCTTTCTTCAATTACTCTCACTCATCCATTCCTTATCTCACTTCCTATCTCAAACACAGTCATTACTCTAAGTTTTACTATTAATAATGCCCTAGATTAATCAATATACATATCAAACACTATCCGTACTGCTAATTATTTCCTGTATAATATATATAATATGCCTATAGGTAAGGATCGTTCTAAGATAACATTTACTTTAACTACATCATTATTATATTCATTAGTATTTCGCTTTTTATTAACATTCCTCAAACATTTATGAAGAAATTCGATTCAACGTAAAGCTGTTCGCATACTATTTCAAGCTTTCATAGATATAACCATATATATATATATATCTATTTCATAATTGCAATACTCGTGTGTTTGAAGTTTCGAGATATATGCAAGTTTCATCTTATCTGCATTACCCACAAGACGATATATATATGGGTGTTCCGGAATACCTATCAAAGTGAGTCAGAATTCGAGCAACTACGCGTCCAAGTTGCAAATGTGAGCTGATGAAACTTTCTGTGCCGTTTATCTCATCTATGTATGCATATGCTGCATTCACAGTTGCTGCTCCGAAGTACTGAAACAGTCTTCCCAATGATTTACGGACTATATCATATTTTATTACTTTCAAATGTCGACTATATATATTCACATATGTTATCATTATAATGTATTCTTTTAAAACGTATTAATATTATTCATGCACTTATTT
>OZ025243.1:43213469-43220969 GCA_964019155.1 Osedax fenrisi
ATCAATAACATTATCATAATCATCATATAAAAGTAATCAGTAAAATCATGGAACCTATAGTCAGTAGACATTTGATATTTTATCTTGAGAATAATTATTTAATGGAACCTTACCAGAGTACGTATAGAAACTATTATTCCACTGAAACTGCTTTAAATATTATTACTGATACGCTCATTATAAATCGCTCGACTCATCTAAATTTGTACGCAACTATTGGTATTTCGAGTGATTTTGATACTCGAAACAACAACATTCTAAATTGAACGCATTAAGGAACTTGGAATTGAAGGTTATTCTCTCAGATGGTTAACTTCATTTCTTAATGATCGAACTTCCTCAGTAAAAGTTAATGATTATATTTCATCTCCCATTGAAATACTATGTGGGTTCCTCATGGTTCAGTACTCGGACTTTTATTATTTTCCATTTACTTGCGTCCTATATCTAATATTATTAGTAAATTTCCTAAAATTACCTACCATATATATGATGATGATATAAAGCTAATTATTAAAATTCCTGTTAACTCGCTTAACTCTAACTTGTAACTTATGGAATATGCATCTGAATTCATTAATTGACTTCTTAGAAATGATCTACTAGTAAATACCTCGAAAACCGAACTACTCAATGTATCGGGTATACCCTAAATATACTAATTTTCCACCGGTAATCATTGATAGTAGGGTTACATCCTTCTGCTTCAGTTCGTAATCTTGGAGTTATCTTCGATATTACATTATCTTTTGATTCTCACATTAGTTCTATCTCAACATCTGCTAACTTACATCTACGTAGGATTGGTCATATTAGAGAGTATTTCTCTAAGCGTATTACTAAGCTACTTATTAATATAGTGTTATCTATAATTGATTATTGCGGATCATTATTTAGTTACTTTTAGTGAGAATATAGAGATCAAAAAGATTGATAGAATTATACGCCTTATTTATAATATCAATCGTCATGAACATTTGAAAACAGATGAACACCAACATCATCTTAAATGACTATTATTTAGAAAGCGATACAAACATCGTTTACTTTGTTTAGCTCATAAATATATATATTACAAGGTAAGCCTGACTATCTACATAATCAACTGAAACGTCGTTGCATACTGAAGCAGATTCGAACATCTGATGCAATTCTGTTGGAGAGCAATAATTTATTTAACGAATTTAGTAATCGTGCATTCTCCTCCGTTATTCCTCGCATATGGAACGTTCTAGCGTAGGCGTATGACGTAAAGCAGCGATCACATCTAGCGATTTTGCTGCAAAATCGTCGAGACAGAATGATGCATACTATTTTGCAGCAAAATACTTAGCAAAATCGTAGCGATTTCGGCGGAGTGTTCACACCTGGCAAACATTTGGACAACATTGTGCACGAATTCTCGTCATATAGCAAACATGTTTGCTTTTCAATTTTTCCTGGATTTTGCAGTGATTTTGCTCGTGAATGTTTTTTTGCTCATAATTTTGCATCAATTTTGTCGTGGTGTTCACACCTGACGATTTTGTTTGTCGTGATTTTTCAGCAAATTTGCAACGAATTTGCAGCAAAATCGCTAGATGTGATCGCAGCTTAATAAAGAAGGTCCAATACTTGTATTGTTTCAGGAAGAAACTAAAACTTTATTTAAACAAAATCTAAATTTATTTGTGTATACGCTTTATTTAATCTTTATATATAATTTAATTTAAATTTCATTTTTGTTATTTTGTATTTTCTGTTCGTTCGTTTTTATTATTTTTCATTATTGTTATACACCAGAAAGGGCACCCGCTATATTGGTGTTTAAATATACAATTCAATGAATGTAAAATAACTCATATAATAAATTATCCTCATGTAACAAAGTATTTATTGACGACACTCAATGTAAAATAATCAATGTTAATAATCACTATTACGCGCACCTCTCAATAACTAATAACTATATTGAAGTCATTAACTAAGTCATTAATATTAAGGTTGTAAGCTACTAAATGACAACTGAACCGTATACGGTAGCTAAAGTGTTACCGTTACAATACTGGTCGCGCATGCGGGCAAATTGCATGGAGAGAGCGCTGATGTGTCACTTTCATGTCACTGACATCATAACCTCTAGACATAACCTCTATATAACCTCTAGACATGACCTCTATAGAGGTAATCATGCCACTGTTGCATATAATTGCCGTTATTGCATGTATTAATAAATCTACTCGTCAATTTATATATGTATATGTATATAGGTATAGAGTGTACAATATATATATATATATATATATATATATTGCAACAAATACAAACTATAATGTATAACTAAGTATATATATATACTTGCATGTACATACTATATACACGCACATATATATATATATATATATATGTACAATATATATTATAAATAGTACAATTCGTACGTTTACGTATAATCATTATACAGTATGTATAATCATTGTACATTATATATAATCATTATCGTCGGATCTCTGGTGGCGTCATTAAATATACATGTATAGGTCGGATACGACTAGATCACTATATAGAGTTATATCGTGGATAGGTAATGCCCCCGTGTGGTGAGATGTCGATATTGCTGGGGGATACTACTGTTCTAGTATTATCTATATATATTTATATATATAGATTGAGTGAGATAGTGGTAGATAGAGAGATCTTAAGAGATATCGATATCTAGATAGAGATAGATAAATAAATATAGCGAAAAAGAGAATAATTCACATAGATAGGTATATATATATATATATATATTGAGAGATATATAGAAAGATAGAATGAGAACGAAATATATAGATATATATATATATATATATATATATATATATATATATATATAGTAGATATGGAGAGAAAGATATATGAATATAAATATAAATATATATATATATATATATATATTTCGCCCTCCCTCTCCACCTCTCTCTATATATATGTATCAATGTATCTCTGTCTATATGACTGTATATATATATATTTCTCTGTCTCTATTTCTATCTCTCTCTCCCAATCTATCTATATATATAAAGTGGTATACTATAAATGAATTATTTAATTATAGATTACATTTAATAATATTATTAATTATATGTAATTATTTTGATCATACTGTAAGTATATATTTTCTAACAGTGTATTTACTATATGTATTTTAACTTGTACTCTTAATATATATATATATATAAATTAATTTATATATTTATAATATACAGTATATCGTATGCATATATTTTATACTATATGATACACACACATATATATATACTTATGTCGTTATAATTATAGTAAATCATTTACAAAATTAAAAATTTTTAAATTTATTATTATTGCTATTTTATCGAGAAAATATTAGATCTAATATACTATAGTATATTATATATTAACCTGTGCCGTAAAGTCGTATCCGACCCCTGGCGACATCGATGATAGCAGCTCTCCAACTTTTCCTACATCTTGAGGCTCGAATCATGTTGAAGATAGTTCCATAGAAGTTTTTCTTTATGCTATCCATTTTTGCCGTGGTCTCCCTCTACTTCTATAACCCCCCATTCTTCCTACCATCACTTCATATTCCATTCCGCCTGCTCTTATAACATGGCCAAAATAACATAATGATGCCTTGACTATCCTTGACTCAAGAGTCCATTCTGGTTTTATATTATACAATAACCCATATATTTATCTTTCTGTCGATCCTTGTTACTCTTAGCAGACGTCTCCAACACCATAACTCAAAAGCATCGATCATCTTTCTCATTGTCCAAGATTCTGATCCGTATAAGACTATAGGGAAAACTAAAGCTTTTACAATCCTAATCTTTGTTCTGAGGGTAATTCCTCTATCTTTCCAGATTTTCGTTAGTCCCCCCATTGCAGATCTACCCATTGCTAACCTTCTGCATATTTCCTTCTCACATAATCCATCCTTGGTTATTAGAGATCACAGGAAAATAAAGTGTGATACTACTTCAATATGTTTTCCATCTACTACATTTCTCCTTGGTCTTCAGTCATCATTACTTTAGTTTTGCCTTCATTTAGATAAAGACCTGCCTTTTCACTAGCCAACTTTACTCTTTCCATAATTGCTATTAGATCATTTTTAGTTTCAGCGATAAGTGTTGTGTCGTCAGCATATCTCAGGTTAGTAATCCTTCTATCCCCAATACTGATTCCTCCATCCCAATATTCTAATGCCTCTCTCATTATGTTTTCTGCATATATTTTAAACAGTAAGGGGGATAAAATACATCCTTGCCTTACCTCTTTCCCTATGTTTATAGTATCAGTTTCACCGAATTCTGTTCTTATACTGGTTTCTTGTTTCGTATAGAGCTTTCTCATTAGGACTATTAGGTGTACTGGAACTCCCATTTCTTGGAGTATCACCCATAGTCTCTCATGATCTACGCAGTCGAAAGCCTTTTTTTAGTCGATGAAACACATATACACATTCCTGTTGTGTTCTTTGGCTGTGTCCATCATCAACCGCAAATTAGCTATATGATCTCTTGTTCCTCTTCCTTTTCTAAAACCTGCTTGTTCAGTAGGTAGTTCTGGGATAAGGAAATGTTCTAATTTTTTCTGAATAATTCGTAGGAATATCTTGCTAGAATGAGAGATCAGATCAATAGTTCGATAGTTCCCACATTCTTTCTTATCTCCTTTCTTGTATATCGGGAGATAAATAGATTTCTTCCAATCTCTTGGCAATTCCTTAGTCCTCCATATATTATTGAAAAGAATTAACAGTATTTTTATAGATGCATCTCCACCTGCTTTCAGAAGCTCTATAGGTATACCATCACATCCAGATGATTTCCTATTTGATATATGCTTGATAGCCTCCTTTACCTCTGTCTCTATGAGGTTCATCTTCATATCTAGTTTCGGGAAAAGTATCAATGATTTTAGGATCTCTCCTGTAAAGCAGTTCTGTGTATTGTTGCCATATAATTTTTACTTCTCTTTCTTCAGTAGCCGTCTTTCCGGAACTTAGATTCATATCTCCGCATCTAGCAGTGTATTATTCAGTTATATATTTTATTTCCTTGTATCTCTTGTTCTTCCCTTTTTATTGTTTTCTTCTATTTTTCTACATTTCTCTCTTACATTTATCTCCTTATCATACCTTTACTAACCTATATATAACCTAAATAATCGCTAAATAAATGCAATGATTATATATTAATTCAATATTTTATTAACATAATCAATTATTTAAAACTTCTTTTTCAATATGATTGATATCGTTATAATATAAAATTATAAAATGTGGACTATATATATAGTCGATATTTTGTGAAACTATTATTTGTAAATAGTTTTGGTTTAGCTATTTTCAATTTAATATCATAGAAAGCAAGTTATTGTATACTATTTTTTATAAATTATTAAAGAAAATCCTAGTATCGTGTGCGATGCACACTGTGCATTGGGTACGAAGGGTATACCTTAGATACCCTTCTAACTAGACTTTATAAATTCTCCAATAACATAATCCTTGTAATATCGACCCCTCTCGTATCTCAGTAACTATAAGATATATGACAATATTATTACACGAAATTACACGAAATGTTCGTAATTTAATGCTAAATATGAATACGTATTTACTTTTTCAAAAAATGTAATCCTACAATTGTTATTTAATATAATGTAATATACTGGTTTTAATTTTTAAATATTTTAATAATAACCTTTTTTAAATCATTGTAGATAATTTATTAATTATCAGATAACATAATGCTATGCATACTATTGTGGATTAATTAATTGTTCATAACAATTATAATTTTTTAATAATTTGAATAAGTATTAACTAATATATATTAATTTTAACCCATATGATTTTCCTATTACCAACCCTCTAAAGTACCCTTATATCGATTACACCTGATTTATAATATCACCAATCAATATAAATCAGTGTTTTACTATACATTATTTGTAATCTGTGTGTGTATCATTTTAACAGAGCAATACTGTATTTAACAGCGCCAATACTAATATATAAGGCTTCTTTATTATATATATATATATATATATATATATATATATATATATATATATATATATATATATAGAATATTCATAGTCAGTTATTTTAAAATTTAATATAGAAATATAAAATTAAATTATACTATATTTAATATGAATATGAAAACTTAAATTCAATGCTATATAAATTACTAGCGTTTTTAAATTAATTAAATCTATTTATTTACGCTATTATAATTGGATACTATAATACCATAGTTATATCTATGAGTTGTATACGTATATTAAGGGGTCGGTATACCGACCCCTTAATATACGTAAGTATACTTAGAGTAGGGGATCGTTATTACGCATGCGCATGTGTATATATATCATATTACCGGCCCTCCTGTGTATTCTTGTTAATATAATTATATCACAAATATAAATATTATTTATTGTCATAATATTATCCTATAAAATTATAATTACAACATTTCAAATATATATATTGAATATTGAATAAGTTATAAAAAATAGTCAATTAGGGGTCGGTATTTGGATAATTCCCCCTATACATAGATAGGAAATTTCTACTCTCATTTCATTACTCAATACATTACCAATTGTCAATATTTATATAGTCTTATAGTCCTATATTTAGAATCTATATAACTATTTAATTATGAAATTTAAATGAATATACGTGTTAACAATATGTGTTCAATACATCTTAATATGTGGACAATTAGAAATATTTGTATTCACCTAATTTATTTATATTATTAAACATAGTGATTATACTATTCTATCATATATTTAATTATATACTTTATATGATACACATGTTAAGATAAAATAAGTAATATTTATAATTTTAATTTGAAAATAATAGATAATCACAAATAATTATTCTTTGCAAAAATATTTGAAAAATACTTAATTTGTTTACATGATATAATATCTAATACATATCAGTATATTAAATATCAATTATTAAAATAGTATACGTGCTTGAAAATATTACAATTATACTAGGTCATAAACCATAGTATTATAGTAATATATATATATATATATATATATATATATATAATAAAGCCGAGTTCGTTTATACTTTTTATTAATCAATACATGTATAACAACATAAATGAACATAATAATAATACGAATACCTAACCGATATGACTCAGAAAGAGGAATATGTCGAGCTCACCTAGTGGAAGTCCTCTATAGACAAATAACGAAACACGATGTACAGATGATAATAAATATAAGTTACACAAAAAAACAAATATTGATATGGATAATATGTAATTAATCGAGCGTGACACCGACATTTAGTTTTAAGTTTTTCTATATATATATATATCGATATATCGATTTATGTTACGTAATATTTAGTGCATCTAAATACATTAATCGATATATCTACAACTTTTACATTTATAATGTATCAATATTATAATAGATATACATACGAATATGCTTAAATATATTTAC